>VZSF01010685.1:1524928-1578193 GCA_013398295.1 Chionis minor
CCCCCTGACAGTACCTGGATTGTGGCCCAAAGAGAGGAAGTCATACCCAAACATCAAGATCTACCAAGTTCTGGGCTTGTGCAACTGGTGGAAAGTACTGGAATATCCCATTGTCTGAGTTGGGCCAGAGTGGAAAGTACCTCACAAAAGTCAATTATGTCAGATCCTATAAATAGTGACTCTAGTGAGACCCTTTGAGCTCCCTTGGATCACAGTGGGCTGTGACCAGCGTCTCCCCTGAGTTGGAACACCATTCAGGTAAATATCTTGAGGGTTAAAGGATCAAGGAGAGTGAATCTTCTCGAGTCTCATCAATTGCTCATTGAGGAATGCCAACACATTGTTAGTATTTACTCAACTTGAGAAGAGGGAAATTTGAACTATAGGCTAGCCTCTCTTTCACCCACCTCTCTATCTGTCTATGTGTTTCTGATATACACATTAGCTTTTATGAGTGTGGATGTTCATGTATTTTACTGGATCCAAATATTTTCTGTCTGTTTGTCTCTGGGTGTGTGAGGAGTCGAAAGGGGCACCAGTCAGCTCACTGGAGTTGCCTGCTGTGAAGAGACCTTTAGAGATTTGCATGGTGTGTATGTGCAACTCCCTGAATGGTATGTGTTTATATATCTTGGGTTTTATACAAATATATTGATTTAGGATACCTCGTAGTAAGTTAGTGTGAATCTTGTCATTTTCGAATCTGTAATTAAGTTGCCGTTCAATTATTTTGTTAATCACCTTGTAAATCCTTAAATTGGTTAATGATTAAGTGCTGCTAAAAATATAACCTCTTGATTTACCTCAGATTATTAATAAATTTTTCATTGCTGCTAAATCATACCCATGTCAAATATTTTCATCCATGACAAAACCTCGGCCATCCCGCCTTGAAGCCACTGCTAAGCTTTAATGTGTGTGGTCAGAAGATGTTTTGTCACTGCTTTGGGGGATAATTGACTTGATTCTTCACTGCATCGTTTCCTCTGTGCACAACGGGTGTAAAATACTACTGGATGGATGAGGGAGCAGCGAATAGCTATTTGAGTACATTTACATGGCCTGTGCCTGAGAGTGTCTTAAGCATGGAGAACAAGGGCCAATGAGATAGGTCTTGTCTGCATTTACACACTTAGCGCTCCTACAGGGGTTCAATAATCCAGCTATCATGAAAACAGAATGAGTTGGGGATAGAAGAAAAATGCACTAGATGAGGGTGTTGCAGAACTCAGAATAACTGGTGGTTGAAGGGAAACTGTTACCAATTTTACCGGAAGAAGTGTTATTTGATCAATGCCACCATCTTGGAGGGAGAGATGTGATAAGGGGATCAGAAAAATATCTTGGAAAAGTATGGCTCCTTTCCTTCTGTTTCTGATAAGCAGTGCCTGTTCTGGTTTTCATATTAATATCACACCTGCTATACTGAAGGCTCATAAATTTCCTCAAGTACATTGTTCCAGCATTGAAATACATCCACCTTGAAAACACTTTGTCCAGGCTTCAGAATTTGACCAGGGAAAACATTTGGAGATACAACCTAACATGCAGAGCACAGATCAGAGCTACTTTATTCGAAGACAGATGGAAGTAATTCCTAAAAAAAATAAAAGTTCAAGAAGTGTTCAGTTTGAACACTACAGTTGCCCTGAAAAAGCAGAGAGCACACTGGATTAGACAGCAATAAAATGATTATTCTTTGACGTTCTTTTAGCAGACAGAAGGTGGCAATTTCTTAGATATTTTTTGCATTAGTCTGCTGAAATTTTCTGAAAGCTTTCCTGATATGCTTTTGGTAAAATTTTTGTTTAAGAACATAAGGACTTACCATATTGGATCAGACTTGTAATCCATCTGGTCTGGTACCCTGTCTACAATAGTAACTAGTACCAGACATGTCAGAAGAAGGTGCAAAAACCTCACAGTTGACAGAGGTCATTTTGTGTCTTCCCTAATAGTCAGGGTACAGTAAACGGATTTTTAAACGTTTACAATACTTTGTCTGCACTAATTGTTATAATTCTGGATATCTTTATTAATGCTGCAAATGGTTGGTGGTTTTAAGTACTGCTAAATCCTTCACTGGAATGGCTTCCAGTGTTGGTATGTTTCACAGCCCAATAATACCGTAAAAATTATTTTCTTTTTTAATTTTACATTTGTGGCTTTCTGTTTTCGTTAACTGATGCTTTTATGGTCAGTGTCTCACTGTACCATTTAATGTCTCACAACACATGGAGTCCTTATCTTCCTTTTGTACCCCAGGCATTGCTTCATGTTCATTTCTCACACTCATCCTCTTTTTACCTTTCTAGAGTAGAAGAGAGCCCAGTCCTTTCTGTCCCATTTGGTATGAGACTTTACCCTGTTTCCAATAATTGTCATCCTTCTTTGACTTTACCCTAGCAGATTGCAGCAGGAGGCCCACTTGATACAAAATGCAGCAAGGGGAAAAGACAGGAGCAGACGGATCACCTGAGGGTATGAGACTTTTCTTTGGAGAAGGAGGTTGGCGAAGAAGACTTGATCAGTAGTTGATCATTTACTGATGTAAAGTTATAAATCAAGCTCAGTTTTATTATTGTTTTAATAAGACTTGTTTTGCCATTGATGCCTGATTGGGCTAATCGGTCATCTGCAATTCAGTTAGCCCTGTAACATACAGCTCCTTAAAACACGAGAGTGTAGAAACACTACTGAAATAATGCAAAATGTAATGTGCTGGAGGACTATCACCAATACTTCATGTCTGTGTCTATAAGTATTAGAAAGTAAGAAAAGAAGAGTGGGAGCCTGTGTGCGTGTGAGAGAGAAGGATGCCTAAAACACTGCACGCGCACACAATACATGTTTACATGTGACATAGGACAGCTCATTTGAAAAAATCATCTGCAAGATTGCCAAGACAAGTTAGGAAATATCAGAATCAAAGCTACTACTGCAACCTTAATTTGGCACTTGAGTACTAGGAAAGCTGCATGGAACCCGTTTATGCGAACATTGGGGATTTTGTTTGCTTGTTTCAGTACGTGGCCTTGTTCAGGTGACAGACTAACTGGGACCAGTCGAATTCACTACTATTTGAGGTTTTGTTTCTTCTCGTTAAGTATACAATAGAAGACCTTCATTATGGACTCTTTTCAAACTCTCTCCTAAAACACAAAGCAGTATTAATGTCTGTCTGTTTTGTGCAATGCAGTAGTCCTTCCATCTGTTAGAGTTCACAGTAATTTTGAATCTATTTTTACAATACCTTTCCGAGCTGACAGGCAGAGGAGGCTTAGGTCCATTTTGCAGGTGGTGAACTGAGTCACTCAGAGATGAAAGTTTCTATCAATTTTGGATGC
This sequence comes from Chionis minor, assembly GCA_013398295.1. Taxonomy (NCBI): domain Eukaryota; kingdom Metazoa; phylum Chordata; class Aves; order Charadriiformes; family Chionidae; genus Chionis; species Chionis minor. The sequence continues at coordinate 1,528,276 of VZSF01010685.1, forward strand.
CCCTAAGACTTTATTTTATGGAGGATTTAACATTATGTGACACATACACCTAGAGTTCAGCTTTCACTGACTTTATTTGTACCGCTATGTGCCATTTGTTTCTGCAGTTTAGATTTCAAGGCCTGAAACAGACAGACAAGAAACAGGAAAAAAATAACTATCGTGAAAAACTGAAAATGCTAAGCAAAAATTAATTTTCTTCTTTAAAATAGTTTTCTGCTCTCACTCTGAACTTCCCTGCATGAAAACATTTGCACTCAAATGCCCGGGATCAAACTCTTTGTAACAGGACATGCTGGGCAACTTGAACAACACGGAGAGTTTCCTGCCCTCGCCATAACATACATTCATCAGTATCAGTATTCATGACAGGTTGCTGCAGTCAGGGGATGTTGCTGCAGTGTCAGGATTTTGTTAGGTGGAAGGTACTGAATTCAAAAGGTTAATTTTACTAATTAGTAGATGATAGATTAGGACCGTGAATAGCTGCAGAGAACATCAATATGAACACTGAAGAATGTCCCCAGGGCCATTTAATCTAATTCAGGAGTCAGAGTAATAGCTGAAGTAAAGGAAAGTGTGGCACCAAAATGAAGCAAAAGTCAATGAACTAGAGACAGTGGAACTAAGGTCTGACGGGTTGTTTTGGTCCAGAGATTTACAGTGATTGAACCATAGGCAGTAACAGATAATGGACTAGGGGATTTTAAAATATTAAACCAAAATATACCACAGGACAAATCTATGAGGAAAAGCCACTACATTTTGATGAAAAGCTCTTGCATAATTAGGTTATGTAGTATGTTGTATAGATTACCTCTGGAGCACCATCCTGTCTGCCTTCAATCTGTGTTTTGTTCTATACTGATGGAGTCTAGCTGGATCTTGTTTTCATCAATCCAATTGGTATTGTGCCTTAATTTTGGCTTTCCTGCCATCGATCCCATTGCCTTTGCATCACACAGAACATCTTTTTTCAGGTTGAAGCCCAGTGGTGTAACAGTGAATGTGCCACTGCAGGGACTTTTCTGACCGGTAGAACCTCAGATTCATCACTGCAGACAAAGGATCAAGAATACCCTCAACTGAGTTATTATTTAGGGGGGGTTGTCTCTCCTGAAATTAATTAATACTAATTTAAATACTTTAAAATATCAGTCAAATACTTTGTTGTAAGGAGAGGGAAATTAAACTTTTTATTTTATTAAATTATTTCACTGGGGTTTATGTAAGTGACTTTTTTGTTCATGAAAATGTTAATTTTCTGTCTATTTCAAGAAATCAATATTTTTCAATATTGACTATTTTTATAGGTTCCAAATGCAAGACTATGATTTTTCACAAGCATTTTTTTCTGTCCCCTTATGCCTGTCTTCTAGTTTAATGCCCTTTCTTTCCCACTATGAATTCTCCTCTTTTTCTGTTTTCTCTGTACTGGGGTTTTTTGGGCACAGAAATTATGTATGAATTCTGATAAATTTGGGGCCAATGTTTTGTGTTCATTAAGCATGCCAGATTAGAATTTACTTCCATAGAAACTAATGATAAAAATCTCTAACATTGGTGAGGGCAATGTGTGAGCTGGGGAAAAAAACACCACCACCACCACCACCAAAAGAGTTATAAAGAAACAGTCTATATCTACTGGAATAGTTTTCCAAGCGCTTGTAAAGCCATGTCTATCTGCCAGTCAGTAATTCCTCATCTTTCCATGTCTTCCGTAATTGCTATTTTCTGCCATCCCATAATGAATCCATCTGGAGAAGAGATGCTTCATTGAACCTATGCCTATGGAAAGACATAAATGTTCTGATACAAGTTTTGATGTTACTACAGTAAAGATGGATGACCCATAAGGGACTTCTGTATTGCCATTATCAACTGGAAGTTGTTACCATAACAACACTAAAAATTGTTCACAAATCAAAGAATAAAACTTCTGAGGAATAACTATTCCAATTGTTTTGCACCTATGATGAAAAAAAAATCCCTTTTTTTGGGATGTGTTCTTTAAACTAATGAATGAAATCTAATGCCAACTTCTTAGATAACCCAAGTATAGGTATACATATGTATATACATGTATACACTCATACATGTACATATGTAATTTATATATATAGAAATTCAGAGGGAACAATAATTATGGAGTTAAAGTTCTGAGAGTACAAATGACAGTGCTTGGCAATAAAAATCTGTCTAGAGATTATATATTGTATTTATGTAGCAAACTACTGCCTACAGTAACTGAGGATAAGTTTGCATGCAAGACCAATGCAGAACTGAGTATTGAACTGTACACAGGTAAATTGCTATGTTTCCAGGCAAAGAGACATGGCTTATTTTTCATGAAATGAGAAGTACAATATCATTACAATGAATAAAATCTATTAACAACATTAAATTTCATCCTTGCTCTTTTTTGTTTGTATTTTTAAAGAATGGATGAAAGAGTCTCACTATTACATGATTTATTGGAAGGAATTAATCAAATTCTACTACTACAGAATCACATAATCACAGAATGTTAAGGGTTGGAAGGGACCTCTAGAGATCATCTGGTCCAACCCCACTGCCACAGCAGGTCCACCTACAGCAGGTTGCACAGGATGGCGTCCAGGCAGGTTTTGAATGTCTCCAGTGTCAGAGACTCCACCACCTCTCTGAGCAGCCTGTTCTAGTGCTCTGCCACCCTCAAAGGAAAGAAGTTCCTCCTCATGTTGAGATGAAACTTCCTATATTCAAGTTTATACCCATTGCTCTTGTTGTATCACTGAGCACCACTGAAAAAAGACTGGCCCCCTCGTCCTGGCACCCTCCCTCTAAGTATTTGTAAACATTGATGAGATCCCCCCTCAGTCTTCTCTAGACTAAAAAGACCCAACTCCCTCAGCCTTTCCTCATAAGAAAGATGCTCCAGCCCCCTCATCATGTTTGTGGCCCTTCGCTGTACCCTCTCCAGCAGTTCCCTCTCTTTCTTAAACTGGGGAGCCCAGAACTGAACACAGTACTCGAGTTGCGGCCTCACCAGGGCAGAGTAGAGGGGGAGGATGACCTCCCTCGACCTGCTTGCTACATACATTCCTCTTAATGCTCCACAGAATGCCATTGGCCTTCTTGGCCACAAGGGCACCTTGCTGGCTCATGGTCATCCTGTTGTCCACCAGGACTCCCAGGTCCCTCTCTGCAGAGCTACTTTCCAGCAGGTCATGATGCACACAAGCATGTTACATAAAACCTTGCTTTGGTGAGGACCGCTTTGAGTTTCAAGAATAATTTCCACAAAGCGGAGACTGCCTCCTCTAAAGGCATATCAAGATTCTGATCCATTTTGTTGGTTTTCACAATTGCAGTGTCCCCTTTCTGCACCAGGTTTTGCACTCCTTTTTCCCTTTGGGGAAAAAAAAAAAAACAAACCCCACCTTTTTCACTGGCATTTCAATGAGCATTAGAACCAACTCTGAGAGAGCAGGGTAGGTTGGCATGTGTGCTGTTCCCTGTCATGAAGACTCCCAGATCCTCCTGCGACAGCACAACACACAGGAAGAGGCACTTACCAGGTTTGGGTCTGTTTTCTTCTCAGTTACCTCTGGCAACCTTTGCCTCCACTATGAAGACAGGATTAGAACTGCTGGTTCATGACACTGTGTCAGGACACTTCTCCTGAAGCCAGCACGAAGTAAATGCTAATGTGACAGGCCACTACAAGTGAACTGGTTCTGGAAGGTACCGTCTAAGATGGAACTTCTACCTTTACTACTGTTTCACGTGGGTTTGGAGAAATCCTTTCTCCGTTTCTGGAGGGCTGAGCTACTTACGCACTATTTTACTGTCAAACAACTGAAATCATATGAAAGTCAATAAACAATGGGCTTTTACTCCAAAAAGCTTAGCAACAGCTGTTCTGCTGGATGCCAGAGCGGTCGTGCCTTCAGTAAGCCCAGAGCTCTGGGGAGCAATGAGCACTGGAGCTGCTCTCCCAAAACTGAAATCTGGCTTCCCACGTTTGCTTAAAGGCTTGGCTAATAACTGAGTTATGTAAAGCTGGCATTTATCAGTAGGACTTACTTTTCTCTCACATATTAATCAGTTGTAAGTAGAGAAATAGTCTTTAAAAGGTGTTGATGAGCACCATTTGTAGACACGTTGCCTCTGTCAGATGGGTAGTGGGCTAAGGCATGGTGGTGAGGGGATGCACTCGCAGTCACGCCGCTCATGCTCCCACCCCACGGGACAGCACCTTGCCGGCACTCCCCAGAGGACTTTTTCATTAAGCAGCAAGTACTTGTGTTGTAAAATTGATATTAACTAGAAAAATGAAATGTAAAATGTAATTGAAGCAACCAAGGAAACCTGCTGCTGCTAATGTTCTCTATACAGCCTAAATCCTATTTAATTATTTACCTAATATTAAAATAGAGAAATAGCAACTAGACATGATTTATCAACAATTCAATTAAGGAACTAACCACTAGACAATGTCGCTTTGTTGAAAAGTAGGGTATTCCTGTCAATAGAGCGATGAACTGTAGGCCTGGTCAGCAAACCGAGAAAAACTCCTGGAACAGCCAAGATTAGAGAATAAGTAGGTAAAAGGTAATTCTGGGAGGGGGAGATCACAACCACAACTCATTGACCACCTACCCAAATGATACCACCTACTCAAAAGGGAACAATGGAAGAAGAATCTGTGCACTAATTTACATGGGAAGCGAAGAAATCTTCACCAATCATAAAAGAGAATAACAATGAATATGTATTAATTGTTTGAATATGTAATAACGTACGAAACCGGAGGTTTTTGAAACTAATCTGTGCTCCCACTCTGGGATGAGCATGCCATTTCTGTACATTAATGGAATAAACACCTCTGCTCTGGGCAAGAACCGAGCAAAAGAACCCTGGTTCTCGCACACCAGGCAAAGAACCCTGATTCGGGACAACACTTTTCCAGGCGCTGCAACAAGGCCCGGGCTGCACAGGCAGCCGGAGAGGGCTGCCACTCCTCTCATCTCCTCACCACCCTGCTCCCTTTCGTGACACCTCATGACACCTCCCACCACTCGCCCACCGCCCTCAGACTGCTGCCGGCAACCGGAGGAAACCCACGGGTGCACTCCAGCCCCGCCACGGCACCCTGCCAGACAGACATCCATCCATCCATCCATCCATCCATCCATCCATCCATCCATCCATCCTGCTTGCCTGCTGCCTGCCCCACCCACCATCGCCCCAGCCTGGACCTGCTCCTGCAGGGGTTTTCCATGATGGGAAAGGGGTGGAGAAGAGCTGGGATTAAGGCCGGGAGCACGGGCGGAGAGAGTCGCCCGCTGCAGCTCTGCCGGCCTCCCCGTTACCCGCTGCCACTGCTGCAGGCGCCCAGGCACACGCAGGGGTTGTACAGCTGCGGCGTCTGCTGCCAGCTGCGGCGCTGCCTGTGTAATGACCCTCCAAGCAGTTGTGCTGGCTCATCTTCAGCGCTGAGGCTTGCCGCCTAAAATTATTGCAAGGCTAGAAAGGCATTGGTGTGCCGCAAGTTCTCCCTTTTTCTTGAGGGCCTTATGCCCTGGTTTGAGGTAAAACAGGACCAGTTTTGTTCAGTAACTTTACTTGTCAGCTGGACCTCTTCTAACTGCTGAAACTAACAGCATGTCGTGCAGAAACTGTTTGTTCTCAGAGCGTTAAGACCCAAGTTTATAGTTGATGCCAAGGCATGGGATGCAGAGAGGCCTTTGCTTATACTTATTGCTGTAACACCCAAAGGCAGCCAACTTTGTTATTTGTCCCATTGGAGGGTCGGAAGAGGAAAAGCACAGAGGGGTCCCACATGTGGGGAGGGGCGGACAGGACAGGTGACCCAAAACCGACCAACAGGGTATTCCATCCCATCTGCCTCATGCTCAGTATAAAAGCTGAGGGATCAAAGGGTCAGCTCTTTCTTCAACGGCCAGCGTCTGATGAAGACTCCATCTGTTCATCTGCCTTTGATCCCAATCCATGTGTTGCTGAATCCAGATCCGGAACCCAGTTCCCGTCTGGCACTGAGTCCAGCCTAGGACTTCCCCAGTGCCTGCTGGGGACGTGATTGTCATCCTGGGAATTTGATACGGTTTTGTATATATATTGTTATTTTCTTTCTATTATTTTATTATTAATATTTCATTAAAGTGGTTTAGCTCCTTCTAAACCCTTAAGTCTCTCTTTTTCTGTCTCGCCTGCCTTCCTTCAAAGCGGAGCAGGAGATAGGGAGCATCTGTCACTCTGCCTGATTGGGCCAATCTAGCCCAAGCCACGTCATGCTGGCTGCTGTAATACAACTTCAACTGACAGACTGGTTTCTGGTTTTCCCAGAGAGGTATGGATTAGCCCAGCCTGTCAGTGGGGTTAAGGGAGAGTGCTGTAAAGGAAGATGCTGGCTGTGAGGTTGCAGCTGCAGTGCCTGTGAGAAGGAGCAGGTCGCCCGCCTGCCTTGGGCACAGCAGCCATGGTGGCCTTGGGCAGTTTCTCAGGCTTCGTATCTCCATAAAGCTATCTCAGTTTAAATTAAAAGCAGCTCTAACTTCAGTGGGTAATTTCAGCGTGGGACCTGCAGTGTTCAGACTAGCTGGTTGAGTCAGGCAAGTGCACACTCCTCACGTAGGCAGGATCACAAAAAATTATGTGTATGCAGTTGACCTTGATAATCGCAGCCAAATGATTTGTGATACGCCTTTAGTGTCTCTCTACTCTTATAGCTTTTGGCTTGACTATCTAAGCAAATTAGGGTTAAGTGATAGGGCTGTATGCTTATATATGTGTACGTATAAACATGTTTGTCTCTTCCACCCACTGTGCAATTCTGACTGATTCAGGTAACAGGTCAGAGAGGTTGCACATTTTAGGCGTGTTTTGTGGAGATAGTTAGTCTAATGCAGAAGGAGGCTGTACTATCTACAGCTCAGGAGAAACCTGCAGTTGCCACCTCTATACTCCATTATTACACAGCAGAGAACCCATGCCTTGCAATGTCAATCCGTAGAAAACCAGGCTGCATTCGTCCTGCTACTCTCATAAATATTATTTGTTTGTTTTTCCAACTTCACATCTCGGGGAGAGCTCAAAGACTTAAGAGCAGAAGAACCTCGTCAGAAGCAAGGGCACTGCATCTCTTTTGGTTACCTCCCGATCAGAAGCCAGTGTCTGACTAGATACAACCTGGACTAAGCAGGGGAGGAGAGAGGTTAGCTCAGAAACAAAGCAGAAAGTAAACAAGATGAAAATATGTTATATCTTCCCAATTGTCAGAGACTGCTACTTCTGATCTTGGAAAAGGGATAGAGCCCAGAGAGTAGGTCATTGGAAAAGGTCAGGGCTCCCCGCACTTAGATGGCTCATGTATTAAAAATGCTTAGTTCTTTCTATGTCTGTAAAGTGAATCTAGATTGGTTCTGACTATACATTTCTATGTGTAGGCATTGTGCTCATTGCAGCAATCTCTCTTCTCCTGTCCTAAGTGACAGCACCTTGAAAGACTAAGAAAATTAAAGATTTAAGATTAAAGAAATTAAAGATTAAAGAATTTATAATTAAGATTAAAGAAAACTAGATGTAAAGAATGTATTAAAAGATGAAAAAAATAGAAGCTCTCAAAACACCAAATTGTTTTTCATGACTTAATGTGTTCAAGCAAGACAGAGAACTGTACAGTTGGCCACAAGGATAATTTTTTCAAGAGTTCTTAACTGACTTGAAATTTCTTTTTCAAACACAACCCTCTGACCAGGTTTAAGTGAAAGCCAGCAACACTTATCCTGCTATATCCTTTGAAAATTCAGGCCTGGGGCAAGTGGGTTCTAGACCTTTTTGGAGAGAGGGATCAGCTCTGCTCTGCTGCAGGGCAGAGGGAAGATCCCCTTCTCCAGGTACCAGGGAGAAGGCAGATCCCATTCTGTGGGTCGGGGAATGATTTGTTATGTGTGGCTTCACTCTGCTGTGCTGCTAAGGGACACGCCAAGTTCTCTGAGGTGCTTAGGGCATTGTGGTCTAATTCTTAGTGGACTAATTCCTACTGACTTTTTGTTATAATTTTCACTCTGATTAGTAGGGTTTGCAAGGTATAACTTCACAATAGCCTTGTAAGTTGACTTTGCCATTGTAGAATATACATACTTACAGAGTAGCAGCTGCCAGCAGCAATGACAACTACAGAGCCTACCTTATACTAGATTCAATCTGATGCTGCCGTTACCACTGCTGTCTGCTGCTGCAGAAATGGCTTTCAGGTTTTAGTCAGATTTCATACAGAGACGAGGCTTGTGCAGCCACACTGTCACCACCACTTTTTTAAACCCTTTAAGCCGTAACATAGAAATGTCACAGATAGAGTTGCATCTTAAAGATCTTGTGTTCCACAGGTTTCTTGAAAAGTGGTGAGCAGATAGTGCTTTTATTGCTCAGTGAAGTTCAGCTGTTACTCTTTCTGCTATATCTGTCAGACAGTTGACTGAGTAGCACGCCTAGACTTTGAATCAGACACAGTGTATGATGTGTCTTGCACAGCCATCATGTAAAACAATTGGAATAGGAATATTACAAGAGAGCTACAGAAGGCATGAGAGCTGGGATGAGAGTAGTAGGCGGCCTTAAGCAACACAGGAGGGAGCTAAGTGTATTAGTTGACTTAGGAGAGCACAGAAGAAAATGGAGTTAAGAGACGGTTTGAGGGGAAAAAAAAAAAAAGAACCTGGGAATATTGCAGCATTGGCTGTATGGGACAAGAAGAGGAAATCAGTATACCACCACAGAGGATACAGAAATCACAGGGTAAAAAAGCTGGAAGAGGGTGGGATTTTTTTGTCCTGCTACTCACAGAACTACTGTCTCGTGCAGATCCCCCATAATGTAGTGTCAGTGGGGCACTTTTGAATACTGTGGAGATACCCGATCAAGCACCAGAGAACTATTACCTCTGTAAAGGAAATCGATAGAGCACATCTGAGACAAGTGGGAGTCTCCTTGGATGCTATATATAGACAGTACTCACTTGTATAAAAGAAGTCCTAATAGATATTCGAATGCTATGGATTTTATGCAAAGGCTTTACTTCCTTCTTCATGTTATTTTTGCATAGACTGCCAGCTTTACTGCAACAGTCACTGCAGAAAGAATTGCTGTTCTGCTTGAGGAACTGCAGAGTGCAAGGGCAGACTACAAGGGTACCAGTGTCCTACAGATACCTTCTGATAGGAACCCTTTTTTGGCTTCCACCTTATCAGGTGTCTCAGTGCCTGTGTGCTCTGACCACTAAATGTAGGCATTTGAAATGGAGCAAAGGGGATAACGTGGCTCCTTACTGAGAATCCCGGAGAAGCACTTCTTACCTGGGTTTTTGCAAGTGCTGGACAATAAATACTAGAATGGTATCTAATGGAGAAACAGGGCGAAGTAGTCCATGCTGCTTCTGAGACCTGAACTAATACAGTGACATGACACTGCCCTGTGTCATGTAGACAAACTTCCCTGCATGGGATTAAACCAGAGCTGTCTGATACATTGTCCACTGTGTGGACTTGTTCTGAGAGATACACAGGAATTATCCTTTAGCCTAATGAATAGTATGGCAGAATGACCACTGCCTCTGTGGTGGGTTGACCAGGACTGGATGCTAAGTGCCCACCAAAACTGCTCTTTCACTCCCCTCCTCAGCTGGACAGGGGAGGGAATATATAACAAAGGGCTTGTGGGTCAAGATAAGGACAGGGAGACCACTCAGCAATTACCATCACGGACACAACAGACTCAACTTGGGGAAAATTAATTGAATTGATTACCAATCCAATCAGAGTAGGGTAATGAGAAATAAGAACTAAATTCTTCCCAGGCTCAACTTCACTCCTGATTTTCTCTACTTCCTCCCCCATGGTGGTACAGGGAGATGGGAAATGGGGGTTGTGGTCAGTTCATCAGATGTTGTCTGTGCTGCTCCTTCCTCCTCAGGGGGAGGATTCCTCACACTCTTCCCCTGCTCCAGCATGGGGTCCCTCCCACAGGAGACAGTCCTCCACAAACTTCTCCAGTGTGGGTCCCCCACAGTGTCACAAGTCCTGCCAGCAAACCTGCTTCAGCGTGGGCTCTCCATGGGGTCCCAGCCTCCTACAGGCATCCACCTGCTCCAGCGTGGGGTCCTCCACAGGCTGCAGGTGGATATCTGCTCCACTGTTAACCTCCATGGGCTGCAGGGGATAGCCTGCTTCACTATGGTCTTCACCATAGGCTGCAGAGAAATCTCTGCTCCAGCACCTGGAGTACCTCTTGCCTTTCTTTCTTCAATGACCTTGGTGTCTGCAGAGTTGTTTCTCTCACATATTCTCACTTCCGTCTCCTGGTTGCTCCTGTGCATATTTTTTTTTTTTCTCTTTCTTAAATATATTATCACAGTGGTGCTACCACTGTCACTGAGGGTCTTAGCCTTGGCCAGTGGCGGATCCATCTTGGAGCCAGCTGGCACTGGCTCTATCAGACATAGCAGAAGCTTCTAGCAGCTCCTCACAGAAGCCACCCCTATAGCCCTACCACTACCAAAACCTTGGAAACAGAATTGGTATGCACTGATTCAGCCTTGATGCTCCATGTATGTAGCTTCAGGTCAAAGCGAGTTCAAGGTCTTTACAGCTGCCCAGGCAAAGAGGCCAGGGCTGGGGTGCTCCTGCAGGGGAGAGAGAGGTTGTTTGGGGGTGGCAGAGGGGGGTGCTCCAGAGTTACGGTTCCTTCTGCTGGTGGAGGGACAGGAGACGCAGAGGGGGCACTGCTGCTGCAGAGAGGGCCCTTTACCTCTGTTGCCACGACACAGCCCTTCTTCCCCTGCAGTGGCAAGAGCAACCAGGCTTAGGTAAGGTAGACATCAGGCCATACTTCATGCGCTATCCCCATCTATCTGTTCCTTAGCAGCTCTTTACTTTGCTTCTGCCAAGAGCCAGCTCTGTTTCTCATAGATAGGATGATGTTTTTTATGAAGGTTGTATTTAGCGTGGTTCCTGCCTTTAGGAAAGATTACAGAAAAGGAAAAGGAAAGCTGAGAGAAAGAAGGTAAAGTCAGCAAAAGACACTGTCTGCCAATATGTAATGCCTGTATCTCTGTTCAGCCTCTGTTGTCCAGCCTGCCGCGTGTAGCCTGCCACAGCTTGCCTATGTGTACAATTTCTGCTACTCCAGCTGTTCCTTTACTCCTGTGGGGGATATCCCCACAGGAGGCCTCAAGGGAAGGCCACAAGCTTCACAACACTTTTCGCACTCCTGTAGATGTGGCACAGCAAGATCAGATAGGGGCAAATCCAGAAGTGTGCACAAACACTGTGGTTCTCCATTTAAGACTCTCTCTTTGAAATCTATGGAGGTTGCAGGGTTTTTTCTCTCTCCCAGGTTAGCCCTGTAAATTCCTTTCCTTTCAGTACAGCTATTCCCTTACGTGAATTGGAAGGGCAAAGTAAGTGTCCCATTTTGAGATGGAACAAAACCAATTTTCTTTTTAGTAATTTCACTTTTCAGTTAAGTATCTTCCAGCTGACCGTACTCTCTGAAATTAACGGTATGTTTTTCAGTCAGTGTCTGTTTCTGGCAGTGATAATGTCTGATGTTTATAGTGAATACCAAGCAATGGGATGCAGAGAGGGTCTTGCTTATATATATTGCTGTAACAACCAAGGGCAGCCAACTTTGTTATTTGCCCTGTTGGAGGATCAGAAAGGGAAAAGTGTGGAGGGGTTGCACCTGCAGGAAAGAGCAGACAGGACAGGTGACCCCAAGCTGACAACAGGGTATTCCATCCCATCTGCATCATGTTCAGTGTAAAAGCTGAGGCATCAAAGAAGTTAAGCTTTTCTTCTTCTATGGCTGGCATCCGAGGAGGACTCTCTGTTCATGTGCCTTTGATCCCTACCCATGTGTTCCTGAATCCAGTTCTTCAATCCAGTTCTACTGGTCGCCAAGTACAGTCCCAGTGCTGGTAGGTGACATGATCGTCATCCTTGGAGCTCAATATTGGGTTTGTATATATTTGTATATATTTCATTATTTTCTTATTGATATTGTAAGATTTTCTTTTTATTGTTAATATTTCATTAAAGCTGGTTTATTATTTTCAACCCAGGAGTCTCTCTCCCTCATTATCTCTCACTTCCCGTTCTGGGAAGGGAGAGGAGTTAACAGAAAGCATTCGTCGTTCGTTTAGAGGCCAGCCCAGCCTAACCCTCGACAGTAAGACATTTAGTGGCAAGAGAGGCAGACCACAAACTGTACCCGACAGCAGTTCTCCAGCACAGGCCAGTCTAGCATGTCGATGCCTATCTTCACCCGCTGGTCATCGCCGTACAGCTCAGGCAGTGTCACGTGGCTTGTTCTGTTGATAATGTGCCAGTAAATCCCTCATAGTTCATGAGTTTATATATGAGTAATAGAATAGTAAGTCAGCACTCGAGGGCTTCCCATTTCATGCTCATCACAGTCTTGGCAGAGCCTGGGCCTTTTAGGCTTCTACTGTGTAAGTGGCAGTAGTAAAAGCACATGTGCCCACCGTTACTTTTTTGCCCATCTTGAACACTGGTGCTGATAAAGGGGNGCTTCTAGCAGCTCCTCACAGAAGCCACCCCTATAGCCCTACCACTACCAAAACCTTGGAAACAGAATTGGTATGCACTGATTCAGCCTTGATGCTCCATGTATGTAGCTTCAGGTCAAAGCGAGTTCAAGGTCTTTACAGCTGCCCAGGCAAAGAGGCCAGGGCTGGGGTGCTCCTGCAGGGGAGAGAGAGGTTGTTTGGGGGTGGCAGAGGGGGGTGCTCCAGAGTTACGGTTCCTTCTGCTGGTGGAGGGACAGGAGACGCAGAGGGGGCACTGCTGCTGCAGAGAGGGCCCTTTACCTCTGTTGCCACGACACAGCCCTTCTTCCCCTGCAGTGGCAAGAGCAACCAGGCTTAGGTAAGGTAGACATCAGGCCATACTTCATGCGCTATCCCCATCTATCTGTTCCTTAGCAGCTCTTTACTTTGCTTCTGCCAAGAGCCAGCTCTGTTTCTCATAGATAGGATGATGTTTTTTATGAAGGTTGTATTTAGCGTGGTTCCTGCCTTTAGGAAAGATTACAGAAAAGGAAAAGGAAAGCTGAGAGAAAGAAGGTAAAGTCAGCAAAAGACACTGTCTGCCAATATGTAATGCCTGTATCTCTGTTCAGCCTCTGTTGTCCAGCCTGCCGCGTGTAGCCTGCCACAGCTTGCCTATGTGTACAATTTCTGCTACTCCAGCTGTTCCTTTACTCCTGTGGGGGATATCCCCACAGGAGGCCTCAAGGGAAGGCCACAAGCTTCACAACACTTTTCGCACTCCTGTAGATGTGGCACAGCAAGATCAGATAGGGGCAAATCCAGAAGTGTGCACAAACACTGTGGTTCTCCATTTAAGACTCTCTCTTTGAAATCTATGGAGGTTGCAGGGTTTTTTCTCTCTCCCAGGTTAGCCCTGTAAATTCCTTTCCTTTCAGTACAGCTATTCCCTTACGTGAATTGGAAGGGCAAAGTAAGTGTCCCATTTTGAGATGGAACAAAACCAATTTTCTTTTTAGTAATTTCACTTTTCAGTTAAGTATCTTCCAGCTGACCGTACTCTCTGAAATTAACGGTATGTTTTTCAGTCAGTGTCTGTTTCTGGCAGTGATAATGTCTGATGTTTATAGTGAATACCAAGCAATGGGATGCAGAGAGGGTCTTGCTTATATATATTGCTGTAACAACCAAGGGCAGCCAACTTTGTTATTTGCCCTGTTGGAGGATCAGAAAGGGAAAAGTGTGGAGGGGTTGCACCTGCAGGAAAGAGCAGACAGGACAGGTGACCCCAAGCTGGCAACAGGGTATTCCATCCCATCTGCATCATGTTCAGTGTAAAAGCTGAGGCATCAAAGAAGTTAAGCTTTTCTTCTTCTATGGCTGGCATCCGAGGAGGACTCTCTGTTCATGTGCCTTTGATCCCTACCCATGTGTTCCTGAATCCAGTTCTTCAATCCAGTTCTACTGGTCGCCAAGTACAGTCCCAGTGCTGGTAGGTGACATGATCGTCATCCTTGGAGCTCAATATTGGGTTTGTATATATTTGTATATATTTCATTATTTTCTTATTGATATTGTAAGATTTTCTTTTTATTGTTAATATTTCATTAAAGCTGGTTTATTATTTTCAACCCAGGAGTCTCTCTCCCTCATTATCTCTCACTTCCCGTTCTGGGAAGGGAGAGGAGTTAACAGAAAGCATTCGTCGTTCGTTTAGAGGCCAGCCCAGCCTAACCCTCGACAGTAAGACATTTAGTGGCAAGAGAGGCAGACCACAAACTGTACCCGACAGCAGTTCTCCAGCACAGGCCAGTCTAGCATGTCGATGCCTATCTTCACCCGCTGGTCATCGCCGTACAGCTCAGGCAGTGTCACGTGGCTTGTTCTGTTGATAATGTGCCAGTAAATCCCTCATAGTTCATGAGTTTATATATGAGTAATAGAATAGTAAGTCAGCACTCGAGGGCTTCCCATTTCATGCTCATCACAGTCTTGGCAGAGCCTGGGCCTTTTAGGCTTCTACTGTGTAAGTGGCAGTAGTAAAAGCACATGTGCCCACCGTTACTTTTTTGCCCATCTTGAACACTGGTGCTGATAAAGGGGCTCACATGAGCAAGTTTGTGAGGAGGGGAGAAGAGGACTTTGTTTGCACAGCGGGGTTTTTTTTATGTTCATAAATTGCTCTGAAATCTTCAGGGGCAAAGCACTGCACTCCTCAACCTGAATCACCAGAGTGCAGAAAGTTGTATTTCTGACGGTTTTCTGCCTAATGAATAAGACACAAGATGCGGCCATGGTGGGGGGGGGGTTTTGCTATTAATATCATGATTAAAGGCAAAGAATCAGTTTTCAGATCTGGACTTGTAGTAGTTTGTGATTTTCTTCTTTTTTTTCTTTTTTTCCCCCAAGTCTGCTGTTGTGAAAGCAAGCTAAATGTAGTGTGGCACGCCTGGCTCCGTCTGAGGACGTGCCAGAGTCACCGCTCTCTTGTACACCAGCACCGCCTAGGGATTTCAAGGCAGGCTTTGGGAGAGAGTCGGGAATCCCAGCCCTGCTGAAAGGGATGATGTAAGAGCCGGCAGGAGTGTGGAAATCCGGCTTGTAATTGGGAGAGCCACCAGCGGAGGTCAGTGTCTCCCAGAGGCAGACGCTCCCCTTCCCCGCCGCGGAGCCGGCGCCCGCCGCGGGCAGCAGCTGCTCCGGGTAACGCGGGTGCGTGCGGCTCCCGCCTCCCAGTTTCTCCCCATCCAGCTCCACACCCGAGTGTCCCGAGCGGCTGTGTAGCACACGGGCCTCTCCCGCCCGAGGTCCTGCCTGGGTTTACGACATGGTGCTGTCTCCCGACGCTGTCACGGTACGCGATCCAGCTTCACAGAGGAAGAGCGGTGCTGTGCCGCAGTCGCCAGGCTGCACCTGCCTGTGCAGGTGCGGAGCTGGAGGCCTCCTGTCCTGCAGGATGGGCCCCCTGTCCCGTGGGAATGCTTGGCAGGTGCAGTCCTCCGAGAACCCATGAGGAAGCGCTTTTCAGGTGGCAAAACACGGCCCTCTGCGTAGAGTGAGTCATCTATATGTTTTTATTGCCTGAGAGGAGAAATAGGCTCCTCCAAGGGATGATTCATCTCACTGAGAGCACAATAAGTGCCATGTCACTCTGTTAACCACAAAAGATATGTAGGGTGAGCTGTTACTGAGATGCAGACCTCCAAGTTTAGGCGGAAGAAATCCGACCCATAGTTTCAGGGACGTGACCATGAGACATTCAACCTTGATATTCAGCCTTGTCGCAACCAAAGTGCTTCTGGAGCTGACCAAGAACAAAACTTTCCAGCACCTGGTACAGCTTTAGGATCAAACGCAGATTTTGGGTGTCTCCAGAGTCAGGCGTCACACAAGTGTGAATGTTTCAGGTTAACTCTACGCCCCTCGTCCTGTGTGAGTCCAACAGAACCAGACCTCTTTGCATGCTATTCTTTACGCAAAGGCTGTGTGTTTTCAGACTCTACCATAAGCCAGACCAATTTCAAAACAGATGTAAGCAAGGCAGTGTTGTAACACCGAAACCAAGCCGGAAGCCCAAATCTTCAGTTAGGAGGGAAAAATCATGTGTGGTTAAACCTAGATACTTTTTTATCCAGTTTGCTAACTGCCTGTCAATAGTTGTTCTGTTTCTCCTGCGTGTGTTTGTGTCTGGCTTATCAGTCCAGCTCCTGGGGGAGTTGGACTTTCGGTTTCGTGTGGACTTTGACCGAAAGGGAGAAAAGTGCTCGCTAGCACACCGTCATGCAAACACTGATGTGCCACCCCCAGGCTTGTCTCTAGAGAGCCTGGTTTTATCCTTTCCCCTCTTCAAATCGAGTTTAAAGTTCTTTCAATGAGCCCTGCCAACTCCTGTGCAAAGATCCTTTTACGCCTTTGAGGCAGGTGTACCCCGCGTGTCACCCGCAGGCCTGGTGTCACGTAAACACACCCATGATCAAAAAACACAAAATGCTACCCATGACACCAGGCTTGGGGCCAGGTATTGATCTGTTGGGTTCTCCCATTTCTTCCGTCATCATTCCCTGCAACTGAAAGGACAGAGGTACATATATGAAATGTATAAATATATATATATTTAAGGTATGTTTAACTGTCAGGGCCCTGAGCACATTCCCTGCTACCCCCAGGGGGATCTGGCTGCCCAGCTGAATGTCAGCTTTGCCACCTCAGCTGCATTAGAGGCACACAAACCCTCACAAGGATTTTCAAAGCCCAGAGGAGAAGGAAGTGGATGACAACGGACGTATGAAACGTGGCCAGTAAGAGAAAGGCTGAAAGAACTGGGTTGTTAAATCTGGAGAGGAGACGTGTGAGGAGGAACACTGCTACAAAGGAGGAAATGAGCCTTTCCTTCTTTGTGGACTCAGTAACAGGCTTGAACCAGAAGTGAAACTTGGGTACTAAAAAGAGTTTCTTGCGGTAAGCAAGGAGATGTGTTGGGGTGCGTTGCAGGGCCGTAAAAAGTCCAGCGCTCAAGCTTGAAAATATAGGTTAGGCAAAAGTCTGATGGGAATGGTTGTGGCATACTTGATCCTGCCTTGGCCAGCAGGGTGGCAACAGACCCTCTCAAAGTCCTTCCCAACCTGTTTCTGTCATCCATTGATAAGTCATAAATCCTTTGACTTTCAAACCTCAGACTCTGTTGATGGAAAAAATAGTTTTAATCAGTCAAGGTTTTTTGTGGGTTTTTTTGTTGGGTTTGGTTTTTTGTGGGTTTTTGTTGTTGTTGTTGTTGTTTTTGCTTAGGTGACTTTAGAAGACTTAGCCTTCTAAAGTTTAAACTTCTCAAGTATTTAGGCAGTTTATCTCCTAACCAAGTTAGTGGGAATTCATCATCTATCTAGAGATTAGTGGGAATTCACCATTACATGCAGCCAAGGTGTGTGTTTCCACACTTATTTTTAAAGGTTGTCTTTACTGCAGCACGCACTGAGAACAAAACCGCAATCTTCCTTTCTATCCTCACCACATACACACACATAGACCCCAAAGAAGAAAAAGAGATTGGGAAATAATGTTATGAAATAAAGTCTGTGTCAGTCCATTTTCTTCTACAAAGGATGCCAACTTCCCTGTTCAATTTTCCTTGACTACCCATTGAGCAGGCTTGCATGATGGGAAAGTTGTAGAGCACAGACCTAGCACATGAAATTGAAATGACATCCAGCACAGCTGCAGTACATGAGGACTGGGGTCATGGTTGCTCATTTTCTGATCACTTCGCTGGTCCTGTTCTGTACTGAAGTTGGTTAGGCAGGGATTAGGTAGAATAATCCTTCTTATCCATATGCTATAGAGTCTTGGCTGTCACAGACACAAGATCCTGGCACTGCTGTAATGAAAAGAGAGACTTTTCCTGCTCTCTTTCTCTATTCCTGCACTTAGTGGTGGATCAGAAATAAGGCAGCTCCCTCTAGGTGGCCAAGATTTAATGCCTTCTTGCCATTGCAAAATTCTTACACTTATTTTACTACTGTAGACATATGAGATTCACAAAGAGCGTTCTCTGTGTCCTATTTGCAAACAGGGGAAACCATTGAAAACAGGAAGAAAAGCATTAATGTTGAGGTAAAAAAAGTGAGACCGAGTGTTTAGTTGAAAGCTACCAGGCAAACTGACGTTCATCCCAGCACAGATACAGTAAGCTGCCATGCAGAGGGATGGGAAACAGATTAGGAGCATCCTTGGTGGGAATGACAGTATGAATCACCTCCCTTGCAGGAAAAAGTCCAAAGTTATCTTTAGCTGTCTTGAAACTGGTGATAGGAGAATTCCTTCATCCGTCTCTCTCTAATCAAAAGAATGTTTAATAAGTCATTTTTGTATTAATTGGATTAAGTGTCCTCGACTCCTTGCAAAGTGCTGTGAGCACTGTCACTGCAAAATCTTAGAGAAGAAATAGCTATTCCTCATTTTTTTTTATTAGGAAAAAAAATGGCTGCTCACTCAGTATCTTACTCAGTATTTTGCAAAGCAAAAAGACAAACAGGCAGAAAGGTTTCTGATTTGTGGCTGGGCTTTTGATTAGAGGTTACTAAGCAACACTAGCCTGATCTTAGCCCTACATTCCTCCTTGGAAAGCAGTCTGCTAACGCTCAGGTCAAAACTGGGCTTATGTATACATTCAGCTGACATCAAAGGCATGTAGGGGTGTGAAGAAAATCATGCTTTGACCTCATAACTTACAAGACTTTAAACAATTACATTGCCCATCTTTTGTTTGTGCTCATATTTGTGGCCTCTGATCATATGTACAGGAACAGGAAGATGCTGGGACAACGTAGGCAATTCCGTGATTTTCAGGGAGAAGTTAACCTAAATACATAGTTTATTGAGAGTTGTTTGGTTGGTGCAGCTATCACCCTGCCCAATATTGGCATGCATTTTGTTCCTGATTCAGAAAAGCAACAGCTTTATTTCCCTCCATTTGTTGTGCTTCGTTACTTCCTTCCTCCCACCCCGTGCCCTGCAGCCTCGGCCCTTCTGTTAGGGATGCCAGCCGTGGCTCGTCATTCCTCAGGTTTATCTGTACGTGGGCTTGGGCTTCCCCGTGACAGGGCCTCCTTGGATACATCTTCATAGAAATACTAATGCAAGAGTTACTGAGGTCAATTATACTGAAGTAAAGTGAGACTTACTTAGGTGTTCTCCCTAAACACTTTTTTCACAAGCAGTATTCCCTGTCACCTGAGTGATGCTGCTCTCAGCCATGGTTGCTAACCTGCCCTGGAGCCTAGGCAAAAAAAACCGAATAAGCATTGTAAGATACCCCTCTAGGATTTGGAAGAACACAAAACAACTACAGCGCAGACAGTCTTCTAGAGTCGTTCAGAAGGCAACATTTTCCCACAGTTCATTGGGATCACAGGGTAATTCATCTTAATGGAGCGAAAGAGCCACGGGATATAGCCCCAGAAATGCCAGCAAGTGCTGACATGGTAACTCATGTAGAGCTTTGTGGAGTGACTGCCCTCACCAATTACCTAAATTAACTCAGCAAAGGCTGCTCACACATGGAGAAAATCCTCCCTGACCTGATTTGTAAGGCCTTTTAAATCATTCCTTAGGACCCACCTTTGCTAATATGCCTCTATAAAATGAATTGCTGAAACTAGGAGAAGGTGGTATACTTTACCTCTTTGTCATATCTAACCAACGTTGATGTGTTCATTATGACAGAATTGGCTAGTAGTGACTTCTCTTTCATGTGCCAAGTGTGGCCTGTTAGTGACCTACATAAAGTACTTTCAACTCAAAAAAATTTATAACCATTCTATAAAATTCTATTGCCATCGGTATAACAGTCCTTTGCAATTTAACGAAGAGAAAGCCCATAGGCTAGAAAAATGCCCCCCTCACTCTAATAAACTTGGATTAAATGCATATGATTTAATTAGCTCACTTAATTTCATAAAGCTGCGTTCTAGTTTTGCTTCTACGGCTTGCATGCCAGAGAAACACACTGGCAGTCTCCCAAATAATAAACGCATACAGAATATTCCAAGGTTGGGCTCATGCCACCACCGAAGCAGGAACAGCCAAATCTACACTAGAGATGTCTGCAAACTGCTGGAGGAGAAATGCAGTGCCAGGGCAAACCCCTTTAAATAAAATCCTGTACTCACAGGTCCCATTGCGGAGCAGCCCAGTGCTCCGGGTCAAGAGGTGGGAGAGAGGAAGAGAGCATTCAGCTGTCTGGACAAAGAAATCGCAGGACTTTTCAATAAATTGATTATCTTCTTACAGAGAAAATGAAGTTGTTTTGTTTTTTCTAATATCATTCTCAGAATAGCTGTATTTGTCAAAATCTTTTTGTTAATTTGCTTGTAATTCAACCTGAAGTATACATCCACCATGTAAAAATTGGGATTGGAAAAATTGGAGCTTGGATAACTTACATTTGGTAAAGTTAGAAACAACCAAACCCAGGAATTTAGAGGGTAATTGTGAATAACCTTAACTAAAGTTACCATGACTGCTTCTACCCATAATAGCATTCTTCTCTGGTAGTTTTTCAGTAAGCTTAATTTTCATTTGCAAAAATTAGACACTGAAATAATTAGTGAGAAACTACTTTTAGAATGAATGTAGCTACACTTCCAGGTGGAACTACACAAGGTCTTTAGTCTTCCCTCTGAAAACAACTATACCGGTGTAAAAGTTTTTTATACTAGTGAATTCAGATTGGAAATATGTCCTGTTTTAATTATGCTACAGCTAAATGTACTAAATAGATAACATACTAAATATACTATAACCAGGAAGATTGCACTATTTTAATTATATTGACATACTTAAAGCTTTGTATTTTTCTCGAACAAAAAAAGAATTCGCTTCATATCCACATTCCGTGATGTCAGTTGAGTAACCCTGGTCTCGTTGCTGCAAAGGCAAAGTACTGTCCTACGTTAAAAGCTATGCCAAGTCATATCACTTCAGATTTACCACGGACTAAAAGCATTCATGTGGGTTGTTATCATGGCTCACTTGGTCCACAATAACTTGTTAAGCCATGATAATTCAGTTATGAATTTGAGCTTAAAGGGCAGTGTTTCAGAGTACCATAATAATGGTGCTGTAGCTGTGATAGTATAAGGATATGTTTCGTGTTAACACAAAACCTAACAAAATAGCACCCTCATCTAGACTCGGCCTGCAGGAGCATGTTAAACAGTGCATACTAAATAACAGTAAAATAAATGAGGACTATAAAGAAAATCAGTACTGGTTAGGATACAGCTGATGAGCAACCTGGAATGCAGCTGTGTTACTTGATGCTCATGTGAATCTCCCACTTCAATCCAGAGAAAGATGATTTTTGGTTGAGGGAAGTGCCCTCATTCAGGAATGCACTTCAGCACATACTTGAATTTCACTAAAAGCACTAGGATTCAAATATGACCTTAAAACTAAACATATGCCTGCATGTTTTCCTGCATGGGGACATTGATTTAGAGACTGAAAACTATGCAAGTTAACCTCTTTTGAAAGCTATCAAGATAGCGTTGAAGAAGATAATAAGATTAAAACTTCAAAAACTAAGGAAGTATTTGGGTCATTATGTTTCAAGCTGAAAGTGACAGCACTAAGATGTATCCAATAACAATGAAATTACATGAATTAAACCCAAGGTGTTCTTTTTTAAAGTGATGATACAGTTTGTTTACTGTTTGTAGTGTTTATTGTGCTTTAACAGAACTGGATAAATCTGATAAGCTGTTTAATTTTCGGACTGGAGGAGCTGATGGAAGTGGAGTTCTGCCAGTGCTCCGAGAAACTTACTTTCCCTATTGAACCTCCCATTTAAATTATCCTGACTACTCTAGATTGTGTAAGTAAATAGACATGGGAAATGCAGCATTGGCTCCAACAGTCTGCTTAGTCTTGTTAGAGCTACAGAGCTAGGATGCGTTCACATGGATGGTGAACACTTATAGTCAATTACACTCAATTTATTAGATTAGGTATGCAGAGGAACGGCATAATAGCAGAGTCATATGGCAGGAGAGGTTTACCATCTGTTATCTGCCTTTAGCAATGGACCAGTTCTCACTATGGACAGCAAAAAGGAGTAGTGAAAAAAATAAATGGGACATAGTCTTTTAAATTCCCAGCTGGGAATTTCATTCAGAATTCTCAATTTACAATTGTGCCATTTGGTAAGCAAATTCAATTATTTTCCAATGTTTTACAGATGAAAAGATTTGCTAGCAGGCTCCTATTAATTGCATTTAATAATCTTCTGTAAGCCTATGTAGAATGTGCCAAAAAGCTGTTCAGCCCACAGTTTAAGGGTATAGATCCAGATTATGTAATTGACATCAGCAGCACTGTGCAAACTTCATTTGGGCTTTGCAACTATTCCTGTACAAATAATGAGATCAGTAAAAAAATCACCTGTGTATAAATACTAGCTCCCTAGTATGAGAAGTGGCAGAAGATTCTCAGGCTGCAGAAGTTAGGCATCTAAATCTGAAACTGCGGTACTAAAACCTTCTGTTCAGAAATCTCATTCAACTGTTAGTTGACCGGGGAGACTGCTGCCACCCTGGGTTAGCTGTGGTTCCTCGGGAACTGAAATACTACTTCTCTGTAACCACAGCACCTCATTCTTTGAAAAAGGTATAAGTTAGCCTGATGTCAAACCCACCACAAAGCCTCATCTGCTTTTACGAACAAGTGGAGAAATATCTCCACATACTTCCCCAATGGCCACTATGCACTGATTCCATGTTATGCAACCAGTACCATAGGACTTTCCACAAAATTCACTAAGAGCAACAACTTTCTTGCAAAACTTGTTTTGCACTTCTTTAAGACACTTCTTAGCCTGAGGGCTATTAGCTATTTTGGGTATGGCTTCTCTTCTTTCTTTTGCTGAGCTACCTCACACAAGGGGAGGGGAAAGGACCACTCTGATGTAGTTATTTGGGTATGCTTCTGGCAGGCTGAGATCTGTGTCTTCATCAACACTGGGCCCAAAAACTGCGGTGCTTTCTCCTCAACCCTGCTCACTGAGTGACAGGCTGCAAAGTTGCCTTGGGTGTTTTGAATGCCTCCTCCCCTTGCCTAGAGACACAGGTTGAGCAGGAGGGAGGGTTGACTCACCAGCACTCAGAGCCAACCGCTTACAGGGGATGTGGCTGGGAATCGACTTATGAAGGGGAAGGTATATAGACCACCAACACCATGAAATGTATCTTGTGAAAGTTGCTTTCCAAGAGAAAAGAAGTTGTAAGCCCTTAATGAATGGGAGCAATAAAGCTATCTATTTTCCTACTTTCATGAATCATATAGACCCATAGAATCATAGAATTGTTTTGGTGGGAAGATCACCTAGTTCCAACCCCCCTGCCATGGGCAAGGCCCCCTGCCACTAGATCTGGTTGCTCAAAGCCCCATCCAGCCTGGCCTTGAACAGTTCCAGGGATGGGCCCACCACAACTTAGCTGAGCAACCTGTTCCAGTGTCTCAACAGCCCCATAGTGAAAAATTTTGTTCTGATATCTAATCTAAATCTCCCCTCTTCCAGTTTGAAGCCATTACCCCTCAACCTATCACTTCATGCACCTGTAAAAAGTCCCTCTCCAGCTTTCTGGTAGGCCCCCTTCAGATATGGCAAGGTTGCTTTAAGGTCTTCCTGGAGCCTTCTCTCCTCCAGGCTGAACAACCCCAACTCTCTCAGCCTGTCTTCATAGGAGAGGTGCTCCAGCCCTCTGATCATCTTTGTGGCCCTCCTCTGGACCCCCTTCAACAGGTCCATGTCCTTCTTGTGCTGAGGACTCCAAAGCTGGATGCAGTACTCCAGGTGGGGTCTCACAAGAGTGGAGTAGAGGGGCAGAATCTCAACCTGCTGGCCACATTTCTTTTGATATAGCCCAGGATATGGATGGCTTTCTGGGCTGCAAGTGCACATTGCCAGCTCATATTGAGTTTCTCATCCACCAACACCCCCAAGTCCTTCTCCTCAGGGCTGCTCTCAGTCCATTAAGGCCCAGACTGTATTTGTGCATGGGATTGCCCCGACTGGGATTGCCGCGACCCACAGGCAGAACCTTGCACTTGGCCCTGTTGAATGTCATGAGGTTGGCATGGGCCCACCTCTCAAGCCTGTCCAGGGCCCTCTGGATGGCATCCCTTCCCTCCAGCGTGTTGACTGCGCCACCGAGCTTGGTGTCATCAGCAAACTTGCTGAGGATGCACTCAATCCCACTGTTCATGTTGCAACAAAGATGTTGAATAGTACTGGTCCCAGTACCGACCCCTGAGGAATGCCACTCGTCACTGTTTTCCACTTGGATATCAAGCCATTGACCACAACCCTTTGAAGGTGGCCAGCCAAACAGTTTCTTATCCACTGAGTGGTCTACCTGTCAAATCCATGTCTCTGCAGTTTAGGGACCAGCATGTCATGCGGGACAGTGTCAAATGCTTTGCACAAGTCCAGGTAGATGACGCCACTTCCTCTTCCCTTATCCACCAATAACCCCGTCATAGAAGGTCATCAAATTTGCCAGGCATGACTGGCCCTTGGTGAAGCCATGTTGGCTGTCACTGATGACCTCCTTATTTTCCATGTGCCTTAGCAGAGTTTCCAGCAGGATCTGCTCCATGGTCTTGCCAGGCACAGAGGTGACACTGACCAGCCTGTAGTTCCCTGTGTCTTCCTTTTTTCCCTTTTTGAAAATGGGGGTTGTATTTCCCCCTTTCCGGTCAGTGTGAACTTCACCAGACTGGCACAACTTCTCAAATATGATGGATAGCGGCTAGCAACCTCATCTGCCCGTTCTCTCAGGACCCACAGATGGATTTCATCAGGTCCCAAACATGTATGTGTATACATGTCGAAAATATAAATTCTTTTTTGTGGTGGGTTTTTTTCTTGAAACACATGTACATGAAATTTGCCTTCTCAAATCTCAGGCCTTTCTGCCTCTGTGCTGCAACCAGCAAAGTTTGATTTATTTGCAGAAACAATCAGTTCTGAGTAATTTTGTGAGGGCTTGTGAGATCTGTGACATAACAAAATAAATACAGCCTTGGTACTGCACTGAGTTAGGCTGCATCTGCTCTGGGAGAGTGACTTCCTAGCGTCAGTTGATATCCTTTATTCCTGCCTACATTCCTTTGTTAGGGATGGGTATGGAGCAGGGGAAAGGTATTTGCAAAACAGGTCTTGACATTTTCAGCAGCAAACAAATGCTGCTGAAGCAAGCAAACAAATTTTGGATCGGGACTGCATTTGCCATTTCATTTTCTGCTATCACTATTCCAAGAGCTTATAAACTAGATTCTCAGACTCAGTCTACCTACTGATAACTCACGTTTTCTGGTTCCTGTTTCTGACCCCCATTAAAAACCCACTGAAAACATTTAGAAGTAAACAGACTCTAAAATTTTAGTATCGACAGCTGAAGTAACACCATCTTTACCCTCTAAAATGCTATTCTTTTCAAAAAGAAAAATAAGAAACACGATTTTAATCAACAAAAGGCATAGCTTCATCCAGAAAATATGGATTTGAGTTAAAGTATTTTGTAAATCTGTTTGATAAACTGAATTATACTAAAAGATTTTGCATTTCCTGTGCCTTTAACTTGATAATCTCAAGCCCATCTGTAAGCGGAGATAAATTAATTCCTCAAAACTAATCACAAGAGAATGAAATTCCTAATAATATGTCCATCTGCAGGTGTATGTGCATAAAATATAAAATTATATCATTTCACATGCATTTGTGCTTTTTTCCTTTGGGTTTTTTGAGTGGTTTGATCAAGTTATTCTGGTGTAATTTCAGAATAAAGATTTATTTGCTGTTGTGTCAATGCCATGGGAAGTTCTCAAATTGCCAAAAACATCATTCCCTATGTTTGACATCACCAACATCTACATTGTAACACTTCGGTGAACTTAATGTCTTTTTACTACAAAAATGGCATAGATTCAGGGACTTACTGACTAAAGTTTCCCCTTTTTTGTTGTTTTTCTACAGAAACAAGCCTTCTGTGATCATACTTCCAATTTCTGTCTATCTCTACCTGTGGGTCCTCCCCAATCCTCAGTCAGTCAGGACATACTAGCCAGTTTAACTTCACAGATACACATAGGCGTCTCAAAAATGATGTATGTGCTGTAACTGTTATTACAACATATAGAGACTCCAATAACACCCTTCTGAAGCTGCTGTGTGAGCTCATACCTTAAAATGCGTTTGAGTTTGCCTGGGAAAGCCGAGAGGAAGCAGAGAGACGAAGATCAGGACCCTCCAGCAGCAGGAGAAGCACCTAAGTCACTCATGCATACGACAAAAATGCAGGAAATCAAGTTCCCCTTGTTCTGGTGCTTGTCAAGTGGCCCATAGGGGTACATGGTGCTCTTTTTGCTCCCAGTAATGCTGTCTAGAAACCAGTGCCTATCAAATGGGGTTAAATACTGGACTATCTGGTCTGACTTTGTTTGATTGCCCTGTTTGGTGGCTCTGCCCAGTGGTCACATTTCTGGGGTAAAACCCAGTTATGGCACTGCCTTTCTATGCGATCCTGTCCCAAACTTCTCCTGGTGATATTCAGCTCTTGCACAAAGCTGAGTAGAAAAATGTTTAGTAGTGGATGTAGTGTAAATTCACTGGAGTAACCTAGCTGATAGAACCTGGGGTTTACGTCCTTGAACTTGCTCTGATTGTGGACTAAGAACAACAGAAGGTATTATATTGCGTGTGTTTATAGGCTGTTAAATCAATACGCTGCTGGAGGGGAATCTTCCACATCATTTATAAATAATGGTGAGAGATGTGCTCTCAGCAGCAGTGGTGTTCATGAAAAGTGCCTCCATTGACTTCTGCAGCGTTATACATTTTGCTGCATGATTAATTTAACTCGCTCCCCCTCATGAACTGTCCACACTGAGAATTACTGCTTTAACCAAAGACTTAGCTGTTCCAAAAAACTGCCATCCCAAATCAGCCCTTCTAAAGAAGCAGTGGACTAAAATACATCTAAATGGTAATTGGGAAACAAAAGAAACGATGAAAATCAGGAGGACGTGATACTAACATCAGATAGCTTCTGAAACACAGGCACCTACAGCCAGCTGTCTAGGAATGTATGCTCTCTGCTGATACAAAATGTTTATTTGCTCTCCTGGTGTTTCCCAACACATCAGGTTTCAAATGTGTCACTGGTCTCTTTCCCTAGTTTTGTGTTCAGCACTGAAAATGTCAAGCCCTGTACTCCATGCGCATCTAACTTTCTGACCCCAAACTTCATTATTATAGCAAATTATGGTCTACAGCTGAACTCTCCTGAAAAGTCATCATGTAGCTGATGCAAGAAATGAAACATGTTGAAAGCATGGGTGTGGGCATATGCACTGCAATATTACTTCAGTAGTGAACAAAAGCAGGAATCACAGGTCATCACAAGTAGCCAAAAAATCCTCGTCAGAATAACAAGCAAATTAATAATAAAAAATTATCAGACTTGTCAAATCCAAGGAAGTCTGGAACGATAACAATATATTCATGGATTACTCAGATGTTTTGGTGAATGGAGTAAAAGTATATTTTGAGCCATGAATAATACATATATTTAGCTGAAAGTTACCAAAATAGTTAAGTCTTATGGAGCAGTTTTCCCAAGTAAGTGTGTCCATTTTTTCCCCCAATCCCATCCATACCAACTCCTATTGCTCAGATTTGCTTATCTCCTGATTCTACTTGAAAATATTCCACCATCAACCGAATTACTAAATTGTTTTGTCTGATAAAGATTTCGAGTTAATTGGAAACTGATTATCAAAACTGTTAAAGAACATTGAGAGTTCCAGCCAAGTGTCTTATGAAATCTTTCTGTGTCAATTGGGTAAACTGAACTGAAAGTTGGATGACTTCAGGTTGTACTGTCAACTCAGAGAGAGGTATGCCTTTCCTTTGCACCTGAAGCTCAGTTGTAAGTTATTCCCACTTCTCCGACATGGTGCAGAGGCTACATTGGGCATATCTAACTGCCAGTCAGTACGTTCTTATGTTTTCCTAATGTCAGCCAAATTGGTAGACTTCTGATGAGTTGGAAATATCCAGATCCTGGAATTCCCATACATGAGCTTCTGAGCAAAGATTATTTTAATTGGTCTGTAGGCAACTGGCCATTTCAGCAATCTCTGCCCAAACGCTAGCACTCATTTCCTCATAGCAAGCCCTTTTGTAATTGAAGTTGTTTTGACAGAATAGAGAGTGAGGTTCCTTGTTGATCTAGTGACCAAATAAACCACAACAAATGCCGAGCTGTGAAACATCACCAGCAGCAACCTCTCCTCCGGCATTTTCTTCCAACATTAAAAGACTGTTTTGCAGCGTGAAGAAAACAAGCCTGTAAGATGACGGGCCACCTCATCACCTAGTGCCTTTGTAGTACTGCTTCAGCGTGCAGAACCTGTAGACTGTAAGGTCTCCACGTGTTAATCAGCCACGCGTGTCTGCTCCGGCGGAACCAAAACTTGGTAAGGCTGCTCTGCCCAGGCAATGGCTGGAGATTTCAGGAGTCTCCGGCTGCAGCAGGAGGTGCCTACCTCCCAAACTTCTATGTGCAAAACATGTGGAGCCCAGCCCAGGTGCCCACAGGTCGGAGACCTCACGTTGTAGATGAGGCAGGCAATTGTGGAGACGCAGCTTCTTTCCCCTGAATGCCAGTATTCGGTGTGGTCCACAGCACCTATAGCCCAGGGAGGACGTAGGTGGGAGTCCCGAGGAGCAGCCAGCCTGCAGGACTGACAGCAGGAAGGCAGTGCCGCCTCTCATGCTGCAACCTTTTACCTGTGTTCCCGCTGCACTCCTCGAGACCCCGAGCCTTCAACAGACACTGCGCTTGCCTCCCACCAGCGGCTGGGGCATAGCGTTTTCTTCTCCTCCCAGCATCTATTCCCATTCTTACCCATTAGATAGTAGACACCCCACGTTTTCCTCTAATCTGGACACTGGTTTTACAATATTTACAAATATACCCCATGAAGAGGTTAAAGGCTTCTTGCTTAATAAAATGTATTTATGCCAAACTACTTGATCGCTCAAGAACACTTTCTCTCTTAAAAGACAACCCCTGGGATGTTGACACTATCCAGTAAAAGTCCACATTCCTCTTGATCTGTTTTATGTTTTCTAATTTCTTCGTCACAATTAGTGTCTTTGGCTGGCAGGGCCGGCATCAGTAGCTCAGCAGAATTGCACTCAGCTGTGTTTCATCCCTGGTTCTGACTCATAAAGGTTGTCTGGGAAAGTTTGTACATGAGAAATCACCATTAAATGTAAGGATCATATTATCAGTCTTACAAATCAAGGAAGTTCTTGCTGAGTTAGGATGAATAACAAAGGGCATAGAGGTATATTTAGAAAGTAAATGCGTCTGTATGATGAGTTACATACATTTCACAAGCAGTAGAACTGAGAAGTTTGTGAAGGAACCAGTTCTCGTCGGACTCCACCCAGACAAAGGCAGCAAACGAGCAGCAACGTATGATGAACCTGTTAAATGAAATGAAGGAACACACACCCAGTCCATGGTAATATATAACCTAAATTGTTAAATGGGTTTATAGCACTGTGAAATATGAATCCAGCTAACAAGAGGATTTCATTTTTTATTTGAGACAGAAGTATTTTCTAATGCAGCAGTTTACCAGACACTGAGAGACATAGGTGCATGTATGCAATATATTTAAACTTTATAGAGAAATAGCCCATACAGTAGGAACGAAGTGTGAATTGTTAAATTTTATTTTAATTCCTTATGGCACCTCCTCCCCTGTCTCTTTTCTCTTTTGTTTTCCTTCTGCACATTTGGATTGCTGATCTCTCTTCACTTTTCCGAGTTTTGCTTCTTTCTGCTCCTTCTTTCTGATGTCCTGGGCAGTACTGCTAGAAAGAAAGGGGGGAAAAAAAAAAAAAAAGGAAAAAGGAAAGAGAAAAGAAGGGGAAAAAAGGAACAAAAAGAAAGAAAAAAGAAGAAGAAAAAATAAAGGAAAAAAAGAAGGAAAAAAAGGAAAAAAGAAAGGAAAAATAAAGGGGGAAAAGGAAGGGGAAAAAAGAAAAGGGGAAAAAAGAAAAGGAGAAAAAAGAAAAGGGGGAAAAGAAAAGGGGAAAAGAGAAAAGGGGGAAAGAAGGGAAGGAAGAAAGAAAGGATAAAAAAGAAGAAAGGAAAAAAGAAAGGGGAAAAAGAAAGGGAGAAAAGAAAGGGGGGAAAAGGACGGGGGAAAGAAAGGGGGGAAGAAAGGGGAAAAAGAAAGGGGAAAAAGGAAGGAAGAAGAAAGGAAGGAAGAAAGTAAGGACGAAAGGAAGGAAGAAAGAAAGGACGAAAGGAAGGAAGAAAGAAAGGACGAAAGGAAGGAAGAAAGGAAGGAAAAAAGGGGAAAAAGAAAGGGGGGAAAAGGGAAAAGAAAGGAAAAAGGAAAGGAAAAAATGGAAAAAAGAAAGGAAAAATCCAACCAAGCCCTGGCCCTGCCGCTGTTATCTGGTGCTAATGATGCTGCGAATGGCAAACGCCTGGAGTTGCTGCTCCTGCCGCGCGGCGGGGGCGGAGAGGAGCAGCCCCCCCTCTCTGATGCCGCCACGGCCCCAGCGCTCGGGAGGGCACCGAGTGGCAAAGCGCACCGGGCCGCCACCAAGGGCAGCCAGGGCCCCAAAAACGCGTTAGCGCCGGCAGCCTCCGAGCGGCAGCCTGTCAGGAGGGCGCTCACGGGTAACGCTGGCGGATAACGCACGGCGGGTTCTCGGCCCTGTCCCGCCACGGCAGCCCCCGGCGGCGTCTGTCAACCCCCGCGCCGCGCCCCGGCCTCCTCTTCCCCGAGCGGCGGGAGGCGGGAGGGACGGCCGGGTGCGCCGCCATGAGCCGCTGCGTCGCCACTAATGTCCTCGCTCCCGCCGGTTTTAGTGGGACACGTGTTGGGGCGGTTACTCGGTGCGCTTTTACCGGGTTATCGTTATTTTCAGCCCACGGAGGTGTAGAAAAGCGCAGGCGGCGGAGACGCTGGTTTTCGTGACAGCGAGCTAGTCCGCTCATTAGCTGCTGAGGCGGGAATCGCATTGTTTTCCCCCATCGGAAGTAAAAATTCCCAGAAAGCCTGGTACCTCATTATCAGCACCAAAGGAAAATAGCGGCATTGTTATTCCGGGGATTGCACCTCTTCGAATGGCTGAACTGCCAGCCCCAGGCTGTGTCTGGATGTGTAAGGGCAGGGAGGCAGGCAGGGAGGGAGGGGGGAAGGATTTGCCCGAAGTTCTTTGGTTTCAGGCTGTGCGATTTGTTTTCCTAGAAGATGATAGTGTTTTGGCAGGCGCTTGCAGTTTGGGTCTGGTCAGCTTTTATCTCCGCATATAAAGCCCTGTGCAGCTACTCCATGTTGAGCTCTCAACGCGCCCGTTTGGTTTCTGCGCAGAGAAGTCTGAGAAAAAAAATCTGGGAAATTGCTTAATAAATTCACATGGTTACCAGGCTGTTCCAGCGGTATCTCTTGAATATTTTATTTTCATTCTGTTCTTCTTCTCTGCCAAGCTGTTTGTTAGTAGCCTTTTCGGTCTCGTGTTTTTTGTTGTGGTCTGGGGTGGGGGGTTGGTTTTGGTTTTTTGGGGTTTGGTGGTTTTTGGTTTGTTGTTTTTTGGTTTGTTTTTTTTTGTCTGAACCGCGCACAATGAAATGTGGTTCAGGGTTCATTTTGCTAATCATCCCTCCTTTGACCAAAAAGTGCTTTACGGAGGCTCCATCCAGCTCGGTGGGATCGGATTTCAGTGTGAAAGTGCTACATTCCTGCCTGCCCTGCATTCTCTTTGTGTTTGGTTTTGCCTGGTAAAATAAATGGAATACTTAGAAAGACTAATCCCATTCAGAAAAAGAGTACCACCCAAAAAAAAGATGAGGGGGAAAAAAAAAAATCAGCTATTTTTTTTCTATACGTAATTCCGCTTTTCCATCCACCGTATTAATTGTCATTCTTTTTTGTTGATGTGGTTGCTCACTCGTTTTTTTTCTACCTTTGATTTACTTCAGGTTTGATTCTGCTTCTTGACTTCTGGTTTTAGCTGAAGAAAGCACTTCTCTAGATCTCTGAAATTCATAAAAAACATTATTTTTCTTTTTTTTAACTAAAACCAGTTACTTTGGAAGATAGCTCTGACTTTTACCTTTCATTTCTTGCTGTAGTTCATGACAGAACTAGCTCATGCTGACAACGCTGTTTGAGTCACCAGAATCTTAAAAGCACTCCGGGTTTTTATATATAATTATTTATTTTTGTTTCTTGTATAATGTATAGCTAAGGCCTGCATTTTTAGATGTATCTTTCATTTTAAATACTCCTTTTTTCCTGCCTTTGGTCTTGTCTGTAATCGTCTTGTCTGGAAGGTAATTTTTGAACTTAGGCACTTGAGGAGGGGGAGGAAGAGCATTTGCATCACTGTAGCTTCTTGTGTGAATGCAGTTACACTGGCACAAAATAGCATAATTAGAGTGCTACTATAAAGTAACAAACCTGTTGACCAATTCTTAGGAGAAAATGGACTTAAAAGCAGTATTTGCTGTGAACTCTCAACATCTATTTGAAAATTTGAAGGACCTTTATTTAGACAGTGAATTCCTAATGTAAAGAAATAGGCACATTTTTAAAAAAAAATCCTTTCTGTCCATGTTAATGATGACAGTAACAACAAAAAAATCATTATAGCATCCCTGTGTTTTGAAAGTCACATTTACAAATTAAGCCGCACCACAGTTTGACTCATATATCACAGAATTGCTTTGTTTTGCATGCAATACAATATTTGTGTGAGCTGTTTGGGGGTTTTTTTCTTGGAAGGTTGGGCTTCTTTTACAATTTTAAAGGCTGTCTTTTTATTACCTTCTTGAACAGTACCTTTTCCCCTGTTTCTGTATCTTGTTTTTTGACTAAATAGCCTCACTCACTTCAGAGACACAATTAAGAACCTGAAGACCTTCAGAAAAGGAGGTCTTTAAATGAATTATTCTGAATATTATCATATTTTTAAAAAAAAAAAAGTTTGCATTTCTAAGCATCCCTCCTGGTCTTTAAAAACTGAAGCCGGCATCTGTGTTGGCTTGAATTTCAATGATCCCTGCAGGCTCTTCAACTCAAAGAGTTATTTTATTCATTTGGTTGTTTCTTATTTCTTCCCGTAGGGTAACTACAAACCTAGCTCTTATATTTGTTTACTTGCCTGGCTTTGTTAAAAGATTATGTCTTCACCAGCGCTTACGAATTTATTAGTGCTTAAAATGCACTTAAATTGTTGAACTCCATCCAGTTTGCCTTTATCACCCTATTTTACCTGCAGCACTTTTTGCTGTGATTGTTCCCCCATGTTTCCCTTAACGATAAGCTCTCTGCATGTAGAAATGTACCGAGTTAGCTGAGCAGAGGATGTAGGGAAGTGTCAAACATTATTTGTCTAGCTTTATTTGCTCCTATTAATACATCCCTCATTTGTATCGCCTGCGGTCCACATTTTCAAACGCAGGAGATTGTAACAGGGAACCTTACCTCCACATCTATTAAAAAATGTCACTGGCACTTTTTTTAAGGGGGCCAAACCCATCTCTTAGGCTGCGCCTCCTCCTCTCCTCTTTCCAGTTTCTCCCGTGCTCAGGCCAGCGTACTCTTCCTTTGGTCCCACCCAAGGAAACGCTCTGCTCCCCAGCCCAGCCCTTTTCAGAAGCTCCTCATTCATCCAGCCCCTTCCCTCTTGCTGCTCGCTTCTGCCCGGTGGTCCTGCAGCTCACTGTGCCTGCCATGGTGCCCAGGCAAAATTTCAAGGGGCTGTTTTGTGACAGAATAGCCTGAAAAGACGTGAGCTAAAGAAGAGGGAGTTGTGGTGCAGGGTAAGACCCGAGGAGCCGGGAGCGTTTGCTAGGCATCACTGAACTGCACCTTCCCCTGCCAAATGTCAATAGCCTGACCTACAGAGAGTGTCTCTTCCAAAGTGTCTTCTTGAAGCCTATGCCTGTAATTACAGTGGCCAGAGATGGAGACTGGGTGGATAGCCATCATCGGGTACGTTGGAAATCCTGGGACCAGCCTTTGCTCTGAGCCATCAACCTGCCCTCTCCCAGGGTGGTCCTCAGCGAGTGGCACAACTGCCACACGGGCAGCTCTTTCCGTCCAGGGAAGTTTCACAGGGTCATAATGTGCTTCTGAAGCATTTAAAACAAGTCTAAAAATCTCCTAAGCCCTGTTTCCAACCTGATCAGCCTTTGATGTTCCTAACGTGGCTGTGTTCTGCTCAGCTCTAAGGTACTTAATCACTTTATAGCCGTTGTAAGAGAAAACAAATATAAGAGATAAGCAGTGGAAACACAAAGATCAGCATCTGGCTCAACCTTTTTCCTCTCTGACAAGAAAGAATAGCATTTGAGAGGTTTTATTTGGTTTGGGTTTTTTAGTAAATATATACCTGAAGTAAATATATACTGAAGAAAGAACTGAAAAGAGTAAGGTTTATATTTGTGCCAACATGGGGAGGTTTCAAGTATTTCTGGCGGAATGAACCTTGGACTGGGTCCTGAGAAAAATCTTTCTTCTGCATAAAGGTAATATTCCCTGTCCCAGCAACAGACTGTTACTGGTGGCCGTGGAGGTCCTGAAGGTTGGTGAGAGTAACTCCTGTGCATTGGGAAATACACAGATACTGTAATATTCATAATAGGCCTCCCAGTTCATGTTTGCACGTGAGCATGGAGAGAGCAGAACATAATATGGGCAAAGATACCTGAATACAAATTGGTGAAGGGGAAGACTGTGTGGTCTTCACTTTAAATCTGTGAAGCAAAATGTAAACACCAGGATTATTCTGGCTGTCTGAAGAGATGCTAGCCACCTTTAAAATGCTCTAAAAGATACACACCTACAGAGAAAGGCAACAGATTTTATCAGAAGAAAGCATAAGACGTCTTGAAAGGATTTGATGAGGCAAGGTGGCACAAAGCCTTATCCCGAGCCTGAGGGCACCACAGGAGTCTCCATAGCCCAAGACACACTTGAGGCTCACTTTATTCTCCATCTTCAACTAGTGGCAAATTTTATCTGCATTATATGTAATTGCTGTGCAACTTGATGGGAAGATTTTCTTAAATTAAAAAGTGCTTGCTGCTTATGTTATAGCAGGGTCACATAGATAAGCTACTGCCGTCACTTTTCGCCTGGTTTAGCAGATACAATCTTGTTTTCTCAATTCTAGTATAAACACATCTTTTTTCCAGACTCATGACTTCGACAATACCATCTCTGCTTTTGTGTCTCTGCATTAGTTTCTTATTTCCACCGTGTCACAAATACCACTTGATTTGGTCCTATGTTAGCTGAGATCTCCTCTGTCTGTATTTTCTTACATCCTTTCAATCTGTTCACCTTTCTGGCCTCTGCTTTATCTGGTGGCATCATCTTTTACTGCCTGTAACACCTTTCTGCTTTCTCTTTTGGTCCTCAGTGGCATCAAAGGACCCCTCTCCCCCTCCCCCCCCCCCCAAAAAAAAAAGGTAAAAAAATGTAAGGGCACTACGTTCATTTATTCCACATCCTTGCTTAAAGCCTCTCTCTCCCAGGGAACATGAATAGTTCGCTCATAAGCAGGCAGTTAGCTGTTATTACTTGTGTCATAACCATCTCCTCCTGTCCATGTCGTGCTTACCTTAGAGGCATGTAGTATTCTTCCTCACTAGACATCTTTTACCTTTTTGCATACACTGACTGAATTACAAGTCTGTGTTATACCCTGTGTTGCTCATTTTTGGTATTTTTACTTTTTTTTACAGAAACAGCCAGTTAATTTATGGTATTGAGTATATTTGTAGAGAAAAGTGGACTCTCCATAGTTTTGGTCATGGCTATAAATAACTTGATTTTAGTTCTGATTTGTCTACACTGCTAAGGGGTGCCATGTATAAAACACTTAGGTTCAGGCCAGCTAAAGCAAATGATAAACGTTTGCTTAAAAAAAGAAAAGACAGTTTATAGAGTGTCCTGCCCCACTCCCTCCACTAAGATACCCCACTTCCAGCCTCCAGCTGCCAAAAGCTGCAACAGGCAACAGAGGAACACTGTCTGGTCACTGCAGTTCATCCTGAAGCTCATGAGCTAAAAGCTCTTTGATTTGATAGATTTTTCCAAACAGTAAACTAGAGAAGGTGAGGTGTGGATATGCTTGCTGGTTTGCTGCTTCGTCTATTGGAGTAGTAATCTCCAACAGAGGAAAAAGAAAAACATTCGGAATAGCACCATCTTAAATGACTGCAAAGAAAAAATGCTTGCTAGGAGGCCACAGCCATAAGAAGGGCCTATTATGAAATAAATTTACACTGAAAATCAATCCTGTTTGACCTGGCATGAGGTTCCAATGCCAGGTCAATTATCATCTGAGTAATATTACTTCGTGGTAAAATTAAAGTGCCGTATCTTCACTGTGAACGTATCTTGAAATAGCTAGGTTCATTCTCACAGTTTAATTTCTCACCTTTAGGAGCAATAAAAAGAAACACTAGCATCAGAGTAGACACATTACTTTGGACATGAATCAACATTTTGTTGTGCATACTTGGTGAAACAGCCATGATCCATAACTGGAGCCTTCAGACACTGCTGTAGCACAAACAGACAGTAGTTTATATAGCTTTGACAGTCTTTTAATAACATATTTAGCTAAAATGACAACGACTTTAGCAGATATAATAATTCCAGCCACCTTGTCATCCTTGTCTTTTTGCAAAAATTATCATCCTGTGATGATGCCAGGAACGCATATGTTGATCGCATAATCATAGAATCATTTAGGATGGAAAAGAGCTTTAAGATCATCACATCCAACCATTAACCTAACACTGCCAAGTCCACCACTAAACCATGTCCCTAAGGGCTACGTCTACTCATTTTTTAAATACCTCCAGGTATTTAAATTCCAGTGACCTCACCACTTCCCTGGGCTGCCTGTTCCAGTGCTCGACAACCCTCTTGGTGAAGAAATTATTCCTAATCATAGAATCATAGAATGGTTAGAGTTGGAAGGGACCTTAAAGATCATCAAGTTCCAACCCCCCTTGCCGTGGGCAGGGACACCTCTGACTACAGCAGGTTGCTCAAAGCCCCATCCAGCCTGGCCTTAAACACTTCCAGGGATGGGGCCTCCACAACTTCCCTGGGTAACCTGTTCCAGTGCCTCACCACCCTCACAGTAAAGAACTTCTTCCTAATATCTAATCTAAATCTCCCCTCTTCCAATTTAAAACCATTACCCCTTGTCCTATCACTAGACTTCCTGACAAAGAGTCCCTCTCCAGCTCTCCTGTAGGCTCCCTTCAGATACTGAAAGGCTGCTATCAGGTCTCCCCGGAGCCTTCTCTTCTCCAGGCTGAACAGCCCCAGCTCTCTCAGCCTGTCCTCATAGGAGAGGTGCTCCATCCCTCTAATCATCTTAGTGGCCCTTCGCTGGACCTGTTCCAACAGTTCCATGTCCTTTCTATGTTGAGGACTCCAGAGCTGGACACAGTACTCCAGGTGGGGTCTCACAAGCGCAGAGTAGAGGGGGAGAATCACCTCCCGTGCCCTGCTGGCCACGCTTCTTTTGATGCAACCCAGGATACGGTTGGCTTTCTGGGCTGCCAGCGCGCACTGCCGGCTCATGTTGAGCTTCTCATCCATGAGCACTCCCAAGTCCTTCTCCTCAGGGCTGCTCTCCAGCCATTCTCTGCCCAGCCTGTATTTATGCCTGGGATTGCCACGTCCCAGGTGTAGGACTCTGCACTTGGCTTGGTTGAACTTCATGCCATTTGCATTAGCCCACCTCTCAAGCCTGTCCAGGTCCCTCTGGATGGCATCCCTTCCCTCCAGTGTGTCAACCGCGCCACCGAGCTTGGTGTCATCGGCAAACTTGCTGAGGGTGCACTCGATCCCACTGTCCATGTCTCCAACAAAGATGTTAAATAGCACTGGTCCCAGTACTGACCCTTGCGGGACACCACTCGTCACTGGCCGCCACGTGGACATTGACCCATTAACCACAACCCTTTGAGTGCGGCCATCCAGCCAGTTCCTTATCCACCGAGTGGTCCATTCATCGAACCCGTGACTCTCCAATTTGGAGACTAGGATGTCATGCGGGACAGTGTCAAATGCTTTGCTTAAGTCCAGGTAGATGACGTCCGTTGCTCTGCCTTTGTCCACCAAGTTCGTGGCAGTATCGTAGAAGGCCATCAAGTTTGTCAGGCAGGATTTGCCCTTGGTGAAGCCATGTTGGCTGTCTCCAATCACCTCCTTATTTTCCATGTGCCTTAGCAGAGATTCCAGGAGGATCTGCTCCATGATCTTGCCATTCCTAATATCCAATTTAAACCTGCCGTGGAGCAACATAAGACCATTTCGTTGTGTCCTGTCACTTGTTGTTTGGGAGAAGAGACTAACCCCCACCTGGCTACAACCTCCTTTCAGGTAGTTGTAGAGAGTGCTAAGATCCTCATATGCTTACTCGTAACCAGCAGCGGGTGATTCGGGAAGTGATGCAGCAAGCAGGTAAAGACAGCTGGTCCCACCAGCGGGGCTGTGTTGGCAGGTGTCGAAGCCATCCCAAGCTGCTGCCCAGGGGCTGATAGGAAGCCATACCTTCCATGGGGAAGTTCTGATGGTATTAGCTGGGCCCTTTCATTTCAGTAGTGCCAGGACTTCTGTTACAGCCTTTGCTTAGGTGAAGTCTCAATAGCTTTCATCAATACGTGCTGGCTCAATAGATAAGGTTTCACAAGACAGCTGAGCTGATCTAAAAGTTTGCCACTGCTTGCTGTGGAAAGAGGCAGGCCCCAACCCTCATGCATCCCGGCTCGGTGCTTCCTTCCCTCTTCCTAAATTGTGGGATTTCCCTGATCCCATCTCCCCAGCCACTACAAGGCAACGAGCACAGCCCAAGCACAACGGAGTAGCACGGAGCAGTGAGAGCATGGGGGAAGGGAAGGGCCAGGACTGCTTCTTTTCATGTCCCTGGGCACACCAAGCATCAGCCTTTGTGACCCTGTACTGTAAACAGATCTCTGAACTTTCAGTGCGAGGTCATAAAATGCATTAAATTGGACATAAATGCATAAAATGGACACTGTAGCACCTATAACATTTCTTGCACTTCCAGTATTTCCTGTATGAAGGAGAAGGACAAGGTGTTTTGCCAAGTATGTTATTGACTTTAGTTTTTCGTATTGTCCCTTTCAGACGAGCAAATATTTAGTTATACAGTTATTCAGATGAAACAACTGAGGAACAGACAGATAAAGCAAATTTCCCAGAGATTTCAACAAACAGCAAAGCTAAGGCTCTGCCTGTCCTGCCTCCCCACTCTCCCCTCTGTATCACGCCATTTGGCTTTGGACTCCTGAATATATTTTGCTCATCCTCCTGGAGCATTTCACTAATTGGTGAAAGATTAAAATATAATTCAGGATGACATTCACCACCGAAATCTGCCTTAACAAGAGGCAATAAGCTGAAAGGATGGAGGAAAGGGAAAAAGTGCTTCCAGAAAAAAACAAATTATGGAATTTGAAAAGTAGTTTCATTTCTTTGTAGAGGACTACTTGCAGAATGTCCCCAAGCACACTACAATTCTGCAATAAGCACCACTTTAAATCAGCAACGGCATTATTACAGTTTGCCATTAGGTTAACAGTGCTAGACTTCCAGTTAGGGGCTATTTCTACTGGGCAAATACTTTTCACTGGCTCTCTGGCAGGGAAACAGGTTTCACTGTAAACAGTTACGCAAGACATTACAAAGGTTGTTATCAGTAAAAATATGTATTCCTTTCGCTGTCAGCATTTTTTCCTGAGCTAATGTAATTACAAAGCACTATTGAAACCAACCCAGCCTGTTTATACAGTAGGAAGGAAAATTACATAAGCCTACCAAAAAAAAAACCCAACCCCCCCCCCAAAAAATCCTTCACCAAGTGAAATTTTTACAGATTTTACAACACTGTGATATTAAAACAATCTAGCAACACAAAAGCGCATCCAAGTCAACCTGGAACACAAACTGGAACTCTCCCTTACAACAGGATGCTGTTTAAATGCCCTGGGCAGGGAAGAAAAATCTCAATAAAGTACACCTGCGCTTTTGAGAGGGCTTCTCTTCGGGTCAGCGAGCAACGTCCATTGCTATCTCAAACAGCCAAGTCACATGCTTCCTTCCAGAAAGTTCTCTATGGAAAGTTGTTAAACCTTTATTTTTGCCTGCATGGGGGGTGGCTCTTCCAGAACTTCCAACCTGGACAATCAGAAACTTCGCTCTGGGGGAAAAAACAAACAAACAAACAAACAAACAAAAAAAGTGGATTCCCTGTGCCAAAGTTTCTGCCATACCAAGCGGGTGCGGCTGCAATGAGGAAGGGCAAAGGGTGGTTTCTGTGGCACTTGCCAACGTATATCAGGCAACTGGACCTACTCTAAGGGTACATGATCAGTACCCACGGTAAGGGTAAGGGCAGGTAACAACAATGGAAGTGGAAGAAAGATGTGTAGTGGAAGAAATAGTGTGACTATTTTACTCACAGTTTGCTATTTAGGCAGTCATATCTATTCATCTGCTTGTGCAGAACCCCCTTGACACACAGCATAATTTGGAGCAGGGACTTCTGTAAGTGACTCAGAACAGCAATTTCAGGATTCTCCTGCTCCTAGGCACTGCTAGACAAAATGTCAGGATTTTAGGGATTGCCATAATTAAATGTATTCTGGATAAATGGAATTTAAGGGAATTTAAAGAAGGGAACCTGAAGAGGCAAGGTTGGGGGTTAACCAGAAAAGGCAGGAGTTTGTGGAAATGATGATGAGGAGGAGAAGGTGGCATCCATCTCAGAAAGGGCTAGGAAACCCTATTTTGTAGTACTGCCAACAAAAAAACTTATG
Source organism: Chionis minor (assembly GCA_013398295.1). Lineage (NCBI taxonomy): Eukaryota > Metazoa > Chordata > Aves > Charadriiformes > Chionidae > Chionis > Chionis minor. The sequence goes on from VZSF01010685.1 coordinate 1,569,316, forward strand.
AGTAAATCCCTTCTCCCCACACCCTCAAATACTGAGACTACATTAAAAAAAAATCTTCAAAAAAGTAAAGTTAAGAGTATTTTTACTTGAGGTTTGGGGGGTTTTTTGTGATTTCTGCAGGTCTTCTTCACAGTCTACCAGCTGCAAACAGGTTCTGATTATTTGTTAATTTTTAATAAAAGTTCTGTTTTTCATTACAGTAGAAGCTGATGTCTTAAAAGACTGAGCAGCGCAAGGCTTCAAACAAACTGGCGATAATTGTCATTCTTCAATGGTATCGTGTAGTGACAGTAGGTATTAGATGGAGGTACCGTCAAAATTGTCATAACTGTGGGCCCCAACATACAGATCCTCAGTGTTATTTAACTATTCTGGTGGAAACAACAGCAGTTAACATTGAGATATGTTTGAGGAGCTTGGCTGTAAGAACTGTTGCAGTTACCCTGAAACACCTAAACTCCTGCGACAAGCAGATTTTACAGCCTTGAGCTCACCACCCAGGCTTCCCTGGGGAAGGCGAATATCAGACAGCTACGCAAGAAATATTTCAGAAAAGCAGCCAGCTGAGCATGGAGTGTCTCACACTGGTAAAGGCGAAAGGTGAAGCGTGAGACAATGAGTAAAGTACGCGGCATCTGAGCAACCAACTGTATTACTAGCTGAGGGACCTGAAGTGGCACCTACCTACCTACCTACCTGTTCCTGAGATCTTCAGCTACAAACACCTCCCTTACATCAAAGATTGGTTTGCCAGTACGAGGTGAAACACTTCGTTTTTCCATCCTGTACTTCCACTCCCTAGCTCTTATTTTTGCCCCAACACTTTATTCCTCCCGCTGTCTTCTGCGCTGACACTCTGTTCTTCCATCCACCACTGCCTTGTACCCAGACCTTCAGGCACGTGAGCCGGCAGGCCACGGATGTTAGGAGTGATCTGGGCGTGCCTGTGGGATCTGGCCTCACTGGCGGCATAAGCAAACAAACGTCAGATGAAGTGAGTGTCACATGCAGGTGGCTCCTGTCTTAATGCACCTTCTTGCTTCTTCCGCTAGCTAATGGTTATATCACAACACGGTTGTTGAAGCAGTCACTAGAAATACTGCATAGCAGGCTTCTGCACTCTGGTCACCCTCACGCCGCTTAACACGTGTGCCTCAAACTCAGTATGAAAGGGTAATTTCCCCAGATTATGGACTATCTTGCCTTAGGGATTGGGGGATTTCATCTCAGGAAAGGGCTTTGAGCAGCTTGCTAGTGACTGGCCAATGTCAGCAGTGACAACCAGGAGAAACTGGGCTGCCTGGTAGGACGGTGGCAGCTGAGCAGCAGTTCAGAAAATGGCACTGTTGCCTTAAGTGGTAGATACAGACACTAAAGAGGCAAGTAAGTGCTAAAGCACCAGTTATAAAAGCCTTGCACAAACAAAATCTGAAAGCTCATGATGCAGTCCAAGCTACCATCAGCTACTGGTTCTGCACTACTAAAACTGACCGGAGTTATTTTTGGGGTTAGGTATGAAATGCCATTGCCTCTGGCATATCTGTGATTATCTTCCTGTTAAACCGCAGCTGCTGAAGGGTTGAAGAAACCCCTTCCCACTACCCTTTGCTGATGAATGCTCTTGGTTTTCAAATATTGCTTCTCCTCTCTCTCCTTTGCAAGTGTGTATCCTGTTCCTAGTCTTGCCTGTTCAATTCTCCCAAGATGATGCTTTTTTCCCAGGCACTAGAAATACACACTACAGACTTCTATCCACAAATACCAGCTTCTACAGTGCAACTTTCAGCCTGTTTATGGGTCGTTTCCATATTTCCCTTGCCCTTTTATCTCTGTAATGATCACTTCCAGACTGGCCATGCAAGATTTCCCCCCAGAGCTGAGCAGCTCAGTTGGAAAACACAGCCCAAATCAAGCATAACCCATGATAACACTGTGAGGAAGCACGTAACTGTTCTCTCTCTCTGGTTGTAATTTTAGAGTTCCATGTTAGGGGTACAACCCCTGGATGGATGCTGGGTGTCCATGCTGAGTTCCCTCCACAAGGAGCCAGTGTAGGAGTGGGAATGCAGCACTTCTTCAGAATTGTAGTCGTGCTTCAACATATCCGCCCCGTGACGCAGCTGATTTCACTCTAAAGGCCGAATTTCATGAGGCAGCTGAGAATATCTAGTTATTGCTACAATCAGCAAGCATGGGCCTGTTCTTCCAATCCTTTCTCACAACTTCAGCTCCTCCTAGCTTGTCCTCTTACTGCTTTCATGGCACCACCAATGGTCAGTACTCTGTTCTGCAAGTAAACCAAGCTGATAAAAAGTGGAGGGGAGTAATTATTTGCTAGTCTGGTGAGCTAAATGAGCTCACTGAGTTGTCAGATGACTATCAAAGGTGGCACAAGGGCAGCTTGTGTGGTGACTGCAAAGCTCAAAGTGGGGAGAAGGGGCTGGGATTGTGCTTCTGTGAAATGCTGTTGCTGCTTCATACAGCAAATGTCACAGCTGAAATTCGCTGCAAAGAGAGAGACAGAGAGAAAAGAGGAGAGAGAAATGTGAATGTCTCCTCTTTTGGAGACAGCAAACCTTCAGATCAGCTGCTGGAGAAGCAACTCCTCATCACTTCAGGAAATCACATCTATTTTTCCTCTTAAGATAACTTTTCTTCAATCAAGGCATCACTGTGATGAATATTAGCTCAGAAAAATAGTTTCCTACGGGACAGATCTGTATTGTCAATTGAATTGATGTTCCAGCCAACAGACATTGTCCTTTTACTGCCATGTGCATATACAATGAAAGTCTGAATACAAATAAACCTCCAATATATAACTAATAAAAGATGTGCAGCACTAATGCTTTTATAAAGATGAATCACGCGATGCACTCCTGGAACTTAAACAAACCAAATCCATCTCATATCACAAGGATTTTGCTTCCCTTTTACAGCGTAAATAGGTAGCTTTAAGTTTGGCCCAACTCTCGCTGCCATCGGTAGGGAATTAGCGTTCTTTCTGCTGTTTGTGTCTCTGATGCAAACGTTCAACTAACCTCCGAGAGAAAACTATTTGAGGCAATTTATCTTCCTAAGCTTTACTATCACGGGGGACACAAAGGTGTAAATCGCCGCCCTCTTAAAACGCCTTTGCTAAAAATTGTCGCTCCAAAAGAGGAGCGGAGCACGGTGTGAATTTTGCCCTGATAGCAACTGTCACTTGATTGAGGTGCTAAATGCGAAAGCTGTTATTTTAACTCTGAACAAGACAGTCTGGGGGAAAAAAAAACAAAAACAACCAACCAAAAAAACCGCCCCAAACCCAAAAAACACATTAACCCAAATTAAGGATAATTAAACCCCAGCTATTGTCGGCTGATTTTCCAATTATTTCTCCTTATCTTCCTCGGGAGCTGATGGCATTTAGCTATCGTTGCACGAGGGCGGCCAGCTTCCCAGTTAAGCACCGGGAGCAGCCCCCGGTTGTCCCAGGAAAAGGCGGAACGCCGCCCGTCACCCCACGCGTGCGGAGGAGGCACCGCCCGGGCGCTCCCCCCGCGGACGCTGAGGGTGAGGACGGGGCTTGGCGACGCCGCGCCGGTCCCGTCCCAGCGGGCAGCAGCGCTCCCGGCTTCAGGAATACGGCGGCGCTGGGGTCCCTGCCCGCTGGGACGCAAGGCGGGGGAGCCTGCGCTGGCGCCTCGACTTCCAAATAGTCCGCGCTCTGGAACTCTGCCTCCTGCAATCCTTCGCTGCGATATTCCCCGCGCTGATGAGACCTTAACGCGGGATCTGTCTCCTGGCTCTTCAGCGTGTCAGCCTGCCTCGCCTTGGGCCGCTTGGACTAACGCCCGTGAGCAGCACTAGCGCCAAAAATGCTCGGCAGTGCCCAAAAAGCTCGGCAGTGCCCGAGTGCCCGTCCCTGGCACCCCGGCACATAAGCAATGCCCAGAGTTATTAAGTTATTTCGCCGGGGGGGGAGAGGGGAGAATGGTTGCGCAAGCTGGACCCCTTTCCCTTCTCACAGCTCTTGATGTGGTGCCANACCTTTTTAATTTTTTAATCATGTATTTATTTCTTTTATCTTTGCACAGAGACAGCACAGATGTGCTTTTTTAAACATTTAGTTTACTGCACTATTTTTTTTTTTTTTATATATTTTTTTAAATTTTTTTTTTTTTTTTTTTTTTAAATGCCATCTGGCACTCAGGCAACTAAGCAGGAAAACAGTTCAGAGAGCTCAGCCGGCTGAAAACAAAAGGTAGTCATTTTTGGCCAGCCCATATTCCCAAACTGATTTATCAGCTTAGTGTCGTGAGCTTCCCTGCTGGCACAAGAGCACAGGTGGGAATACTGGGGTTGGGGGGCAGGGGGAGAGCAGGACTGTGGCACTGCCGATTTACATGACCCACTTCCAGGTGGATTCACACCTGACAGCAGCAGCCTGCAACTTTGGAACATGAACTGTCCTGTCCTCCTACCCATCTTTCCCTGGCCAAATACCCCCGCGTCCTCCCGCATGCTGGCTCTGGCCTGAATTACAGAGTAAGTCAACCCATGGAGTCTGCTGATACGGAACAAATTGTGTCCCAGAAAAAAATGCAATGGATCTCTCCTACAAGTAGAAGTCCAGACCCAAAGCACCCAGGGTACTATTTGCTCCTCTTCTTTACCTTTCTTCCCCATTTCTTTCTCTTACGCTTCTTGAGACTTATTGTGATGTTTGGAAATGTAGAGCCCTATGGGAAACTTTCCCTCAAAAACTGGCTGACCATAGCAGCTCCTCTGGTGCAGGACGTAAACTGAAATGGAAAATAACCCTGCTTTCCTTGTATGGCACAGTCACGTCCTGTGTCATCTGTGTAATGCAAGCATGGATGATTTCCATTTCATTGCTTCCGTAGGTTGAGCCTATGGGTAACTTCAGGCGATACTCTTCCATCCTTCCCCTCAAAAAAACCCAAACAAAATGGAATTTCACTTTGTGGAAGGTCAAGCGGATAAGGAAGCATTTCCAAAGCAAGAAACGCAAATTATTCACAACGTGGAGTTGAAATTGGTGAATAATTTCCCTCCAAAAAGTAGAGGGAAGTTGCAGAAATATGCAAACCATTTTATGCAAGTTCTGAAAAGTTTAGTTTTGAATATACCGAACAGTCTCACCACACCATTTTGTAAACATATTTTAAAATTGCTTCTGAATTTGTGCTTTTTTTTCAGTAAAAACCTATTAAAAAAATTGTAATGATACTGTTTTATTTCAAGGTATCTATAAATTTAGGCTCATACTTAAGTTTTTCTTAATTTTCTTTTCTTATTTTTAAATGCATGAAATGCATTTTTTGTATTTAACATAAATCTTAAGATCCCTGAGCATGAGACAGCATTCTCCATAAAAGAAATGTTAAACAATTATCCATTTGTAAAATGTGGGTCTGGACTGTCAGGCCTCGCACCAGTGGATATCTGTTCCTTGTTGACTGGATTCTGCCTTCACCCCAGATTCTTTTTTGAAATTTTTTTCAATCCAAAATGCTGGCATTAGTAGAAATCTATTCAAAAAGTTTTGAACCTGACCTTTTCCTTTGTGAGTGGAATAGCTTTGGTCATTTTCACAGTTATCTTTTTCCCTCATTGTGTTTGGTGTTCCAGGAAGCATAGGCCACTCAAAATCTACAGAATGTCACATCCTCTAATAAATCTAGTAGCTTTATGCTCTATTAGCCTGACCAACATTTGGACTGGGAAAGCGGGTATCTTTTGCTTTTAGAGAACAACTATTCTTTAAACATTGTATTTTGATGTACTCTTAATTTGCAGGAGTGTGAACAATGTTCAGGAGTGTGAACACGACTGCATCTGCGTTGCTTTTGATTTAAATGAGACCAGGAACAGGTCTGTCTAACCTAGACAAAAGTGTGGACCTGATGTTTCCTAAATGCAGTACAGTATTTATTTTAATTGCTAGCTAGGATTTATTTCACAGAAGGGTTAGTATCTCCATTCCAATGACGAATCATTTTCTCTTTCTGTAATGACTGTGATTGCCTCATTATACTTTCCATGGTATATAATTTCTGTGTTGACACAAGTGGATGTACAGCAAAAAACCCTGCTCATCCAGTCAGCCTAGGATACTCGAGTCCGATTACCCTTTAAAGCACAAGTCTGCAGCACATACAAAACAACAGAAGCGAAAAAAATCTGAATATCCCCACTTTGAGGTTCTAGTTTCTTTAGCTTAATGTTACATGAATGGTATTTTCTTTCCTTCATAGAAGGGACAGACAATTCTGTTCTGCCACAATAAAAAGCTTGAAATCTCCTGATTTAAAATCCTATGCTTTGCATATAGTATCCCACATCTTATTGGGTAGATTTGTTTTTAAAAGCAGATCTAACAGATGCTGTGAATTGTCATTTCCTTAACAGGACAGAAGCGGATCTTACCTGGACCTTCAAGGCAAACGACAACATCTTTACCCTACGTATCAAAAACCTAATTCTGAGCTGCTGCTTTACGTAACCAACCATTTGGACAGATGTCAGTGTGTGTTCATATATTCATTATTCCAGCAGAAATAGAGACGCCGCCAATTTCATCCCTAGGAATCCTTTCTTGAATGAAAGGCATAACACCTCCTCTTTAGTGAAGTACTTGGGAAAATACCCTTATGAGTAGTGACCCATTTGAGCTAGTATTTTCAACAAAGGCAGACAGAACTTTGTTTTTTAAACTCTCATCTCATATATAGAGAATGTAATTGTGTCCAGAGAAGGGCAACAAAGCTGGTGAGGGGTCTAGAGAACAAGTCTTATGAGGAGCGGCTGAGGGAACTGGGGTTGTTTAGCCTGGAGAAGGTTGGGGGGAGACCTTATCACTCTCTACAACTACCTGAAAGGAGGTTGTAGTGAGGTGGGGGTCAACCTCTTCTCCCAAGTAACAAGTGATAGGATGAGAGGAAATGGCCTCAAATTGTTCCAGGGGAGGTTTAGGTTGGATATTAGGAAAAACTTCTTTGCCAAAAGGGTTATCAGGCATTGGAACAGGCTGCCCAGGGAAGTGGTGGAATCGCCACCCCTGGAGGTATTTAAAAGACAGGTAGACGTGGTGCTGAGGGACATGGTTTAGGGGTGGTTTTGGCAGTGTAGGTTTACGGTTGGACTCCATGATCTTGAAGGTCTCTTCCAACCCAAGTGATTCTATGATTCTATAATCATATAAAACCATACCTAAACTTTATTACGGACATCAAAGAAAAACTCAATGAACAGTAACACAATTCCTTTCAAAATCTGTTAGGACTGAAAAATCTGTGAAAAAATACACAGCTTTTGCGTTTGTGCAAGCATTTGGTTATGGGGACGCTTTCTTGATACAGACAGAGCTGCGGACATCACGAAGAAGGTGGTACCGATACAACTCAACTCTTTGCAAGAACAAGCCGTGGCGACGGGAAGACATTGGTGCCAGCCAGCAGCTTTGCTATGGCAGCCCAGGGTAACACGCGCACCACAGTGGGTTCGCAGGACGCCCCCCCATCATGGAGACCCAAACTCGCCGAGCGAATCTGCTTTATCTTCTGGTAGAAGCGAGGTAGGGTTTTGCCCAGCACGGAGCACAAGCCGCGTGTTTTTTCGAGCCAGCCAGGGCTGCCGTTTTGGGGCGCCGCGCAGCTGGGGCAGGCGGCAGGAGGAGGAGGTGGCGGCGGCCAGGCCGCACCCCGTCGCCAACGGCCCGCTCTGCTTTTCGTCCGCTTTGCCCGCTTCCCTCCATTCCTGATCCTCGCGTGCTGCGCCTGAGGAGACCACGAGGCACAGCCACGCCATTGCTATGGGGACCGAGGAAGACAAGCCACTGCGTTTGGCTTTTTTTTTTTGGAGGGGGTGAGGGGCGCCGCGCACAGCCGTGACGAGGGCCGGGCACGACGGCGGGGAGCGGTGCCCTGTGCTGCCCCCCGCCCCCGCCGCCCCGGGCCTCCCGCCCTTCGCTCACCCGGCGGGCCCAGGCGCGGGGAAGCCGGGCGGGCGCTGCCCCTCGCCGAGGTGCCCGGNCGCTGCCGCCGACGGTGTCGTTGCTGGTGTCGCTGGTGCTGCTGTGCTCCGCAGGTGGGCGCCGGGCGCAGGTGGAGGGAGGGGACTGAAGGGAAGCGAAAGGAAGGGAAGGGAGGGGGCGGCGGCTCTGTGGAGCTGGGAGAAAGGGCGGCGGCGGCAGGGGGCTGCTGCCCGCCCCGCTTCTCCCCCGCCGCGCCTCCGCCTATGTGTGTGTGTGGGGCGGGGGGGCTCCGTCTCCGCCAGGCCCCCNAGCCCCTCTCCCCGGCGGGCGTCCCCGCCCAGGGTAGCGGCGGCGCCCGAGGCACCGACGTGGGCTTTGTTCGCCGGCCGCGCGCCGCCGCCGTTTTGTCTCTCCCCTTCCCCCGGGCAGCCTTCGGCGGGGCTGGCGGCGACGCGCCCCGCTGTAGGCTCCCTGCCGCCGCCCGTGGCGTGCCTTTCTTCTCCCGCGGGGGGCGGCGGGTGGGGGGTTTTCCCCCGCGGGGGTGGCGGTGCGGTGCCTGCCCGGTGTGGCTCTCCCCGGGACGCGCTCCGAGCCCCGGCCGGCGGGGGCGGTGGGGGGGGACATGGGGAACGGGTTCGGAGCGGCGCTCGCTGCGAGCGTGTGGCCGAGTCAGCGCCACGCGTGGGAACCGACGTGAAAAAAGGCTGGGGGAAAAAAAATACTAAAAGAAAAATAATTAAAGCCCTTAACCTAGCCCTGCACGTGTCATGCGTCGGCGGTGCCTGGGTCTGACCTCGCGGCTGGCTCTGTTTTGGGAGGGGGGAAGGGGCCGGGCGGGTTCCAGACCCCCTCGCGGCCGCATTGTCCTGGGCTCGAGGGCTGTGATTGGGCTCGGTG
>VZSF01010685.1:1578240-1602526 GCA_013398295.1 Chionis minor
AATTTGGGGAGGGGGGGGTGGGGGGGTGATAGGAATTGGATTGGATAGGTCTGCATTCGTTTGTTTTGCTTGCTGAGGGAAAACAAAGGAGTAGATACACTTAAACAAATAATAATAATAAAAAAATCCCAAACTAATCTCAATCTTAAACCAAATGTGCTCGGGTTGCTAAAAAGTAGGGAAACATTTTTAATCTCAAACGCTAATATGGTTCCTGTAATGAACTCAGTTGGAGTGCCGTGTTAATGTTTCCTGAAAATACACTTAAAAAACCCCTAGTTTCCACTAAAGTTGACCCAAACTTAAGTGAAACTACAAAAGATGAGCAAAACCACCTGTGGTGGTTCAGGTTTGCAGTAAAATGTGTATCTGGTGTCAAGAGGTCAGTTTTTTGTTTCCTGTTGAAATGTTAATGCCTTTGTTCATGTCACTGCTGTTTTGGGAAATTGCTCATGGGATCAAAATTCTATGTCTGTAATGGAATGGTGAACTCTGGTCTCCTGCCTGAAAGGGTATTGGGCGTTCTGCATTAATTCTGTTTCTCTAAGCAGGGTTAGAAACAAGACAGATGCTGCATAAAAACTATGAGGTACTGGTATTTAGCTGACCGTGTTAGTGATTAAGATTTATATAGAAACACTTCACGTAACTAAAGCTGTGGAAAAAAGACTTGTTGTGAGTAGAACTATATGTACTGTGAGTGAGCTGGATCACCACTAGGATATCAAAGACTATGATACTGTAAAGCTAGGAATAATTAATATACAATGAAATGTAAAACCAGAAGAAAATTTTACCCTTTAGCTTTACTGAAGTATACAGGTGTCTTTAGACTTCACTGTGAAATTGGGTGACTTTGTAAAGAACGTAATATATTTGTGTTTTGATTAAGAATATCTTTTACATGGCTATTTAGATGACTGTACCTTGAAAGACACACACATTTCAGCGTCCTCTGAAGGAAATAATTTAATAATCTATATGTCATCTGAACTTGCTCGTGGGTTTTTTCCTCCATCAGATTGAGTTAATCTTCTGGATCTGTGTTTCAGGTAGATGTTACTTCCTTCACTGAGGGAACGGATGTCAGTAAATCGCTGTTCTCCATATGGACCAAACTTAGAGGAAGGAAGCTAATTTTTGTGCAGTTGAGTGAAAGGTGTTGGCAGTGGAGGATTGTCTAGGTGCTGAAGTCTTTACTTAGGCTTGTGGTACTGGAATAATTTGTCATGGTTATTTTAGGGCTTACACTATGTGCTGTTTTCACAGCTTGTTTTCTTTTTTTTTTTCCCCTCCCCCTGTAAGCCTCGCTTTCCTTGTTTCACTATTGCTGAAAGTATTCAAAATAACTTATATTATATAAATAGGGAAGCTTATCTTGACTGTGTAAAATACACCTTCAGCAGGCAACAGGGCTATACCATTATGTGTTGAAATAGGAAAGTGTTTAGATTTAAGTTGTCCCTGAACCCTGCTCAGGGGTTTAATCCCTCTCTTAAGGTCAATTTCACAGTCATAAATAACTGAATTGGGAACTTCTTCCCTTCCTGCAAGGGAAGGAGTTCATTCTTGAGCGTTTCAGGGTACTAGGGGAGAACAGTTCTTTTCTGCTCTATCTTTGTAATTAGTAATAAATGTAATTCTCTGTCTAAAAATGCACTCCAAGTCTTTGGTGACTTGATGGCCATTTGGTGTGTATTGTAGTTAAGGATGATCAGTCATTTCAAGTAGCTGAGGACTCCCAAAATACGCAAATTCTGTTTAACTTAAATGAGCTGTATAGCTGTCATCAGTTTATCCTGGAATACAGTAATAGAAATTATGTAGCTCCTCAGATCTTGAAATATTTTATTGAGATAATTGATATTAAACTGTTTTGCAAAGGGCAATACAGAGTTCTGGTTTGAAGAGGGAAGCTCAGTTGTGATGTTAAGTGCTGCAGTTCATTTTATTAGGTCTTATGGATGTGTAAACTGGTGTACAGTGTTGTGTTTTTTTTTTTTTAATTAATTCAAAGCTTTCCAGAATGCATGGTCATCTCAAGAGCTAATATAAAGAAAGTATTGTTTCTCATTGCCAGTGACACTGAGCATGTATTTGCCTGTGCTGTGACTTCAGAGGAACTGTGTACATACTGGTAATAGTTTGTTGGCTCTACAATGTTGGGGAAATCATCTCATTCCATTTGGAGCAAATTCAAGTTTGTGTAGAGTTTTAGAAGTCTGAGAATAAATATAGTACCTAACTCGTGATCCTGATCCAACAAATAAGATAGGGACCTATGGCTGTTAAACTTTTAAAAATGCATAGGGGTAGAACACGAATTTTCAATAACTATGGAATATTAAAGTAGCTAGATTAGTATCTATCTTTGTATAGGTATAAAAAAAGGATTACATGTGTGGCGATCCATTTTGCATTCAGAAGAGATGTTATACAAAGTAGTGATACTGGGCACATAAATGCTCAAATTGAGGGTAAGAGTTTGAGTAGGGTTTCAAGGTAAATAACTAGGCAGGAATTTCTCTGTTCTGTAGTGTTATCTTATTGCTGCTGTTGTGGTGTGTTTTTTTTTTTTTACAGTAGTAGTAGGAGGTAATTTTGTGCTATATTGAAATTCTGCAATGCGTGGTGCTTTATTAATAGAATATTAAGCTTCTGCAATGTGTGGTGCTTTATTAATAGAATATTAAGCTTTTAAATAAAAATACAGTTCAGGTAAGCTTTGCGAAAAGTCTGTGGTTATTGCCCTGTCATTAAGTGTTATTCATAACACTTGCAAAACTATTTCCAGTAACATGCATGCAGGAGGAGAACCTAATGCAGACAGGGTAAGTCAGTATTTGGTGGCTAGTACACTTTGTCATAGATGTATAATAAGGAACTTAAGCCTGTTCATGTTTTTATGCATGCAACAGGATCTTCCAGAACCTTAATTTGGGAGAAATTTGACTACCACAGGATTTAAATGATCGTTCCTATCCTAGTCTCTTAATTGCTAAACCTGGTACGCTTCATCCATTGCAGAGTAATTGTAAAAATTTGCAAAGTTCAGGTTCTCCTTAAGTGTCCATTGACGTTAAAAGTTACCTGAAGTTCAGAACTCCTTTCCTAGGTTTCCCAGATTTTAGCGTTTCAAGAAGTATGAAAAGCCTTGACCGGAGATGACTTAATCAGCTAGTTACTGCTGTGACATTGACCATGAGATTTGAATTACAGACATTTTGGCTTAACTAATCTTGTGTTTATCAGAAGGTATTTTACGCATTCGGAATGCTGTTGCAGAGATTATTATAGCTCGTCACTTTGGTCTCCTCTTACTGCCCTCCCCCTGTGCTGGCTTCCCCTGCGTTGCATCAAACTTCAGCTGCCCGTCTGTCTTCACTTCACTGCTCCTCACAGCATCTCCAGAAGCTGAGTCTGCTTAATATAGAGATAAAACTACCACTCCTAAATGGTTGGTTTAGCTTCCATCGCTGCTTTACAAAAAATACATTTTTCATACGAGCATTTGTATGCTTTACTACTGATTCCGCTCATGCTTCAAGACATTCGTTGTAAATATCTTTGGATCAGCCTCGGTAGCGGAGCTGTTTAAAACTCATTTGCCACAGTGCCCACAGAGGTTTGTCTGGACCAGGAAACTTGTTTTTGGGGCCAGTATTGTTTTGTCATACTGCCTAACAAATTTAATCATCTGTTGCTTGCATGCATTCCTAAGTTTTTAATAGCGGGGATTCTCTTTTTGCTCTTGTTGCAATCTCTGGTTCGTTTCATGGACCTTTTAGATGCTATGTGGAACGTAAACAAGAGGTAGTTTCAACAATTGTGTGGCTCACCAGCTTGTAAGAACGCTCCCCCCCATCAATTTAGTCACTACTAGCTGAATATACAGTTAGCTTATGCTGGCTCTTCCTTTTTTTTTTTTTTTTCCTTTTCTTTTTTCGGGAATTCCTCTTTTTACTAGTTCGAGTCTTTCAGGGGATGGTTGTAATAAGAGCCACTTCAGCCTGTTGCCATGGGAGTAAGTGGCAGTGGCTGTAGGCTGGGGCCGTTCACTGAGGTGCTTGATGGTCACAAGTTCTGCAGTTTCACTTGTTGCTGTTTTTTTAAATAGCTATGTTTTTCATGCCCTGTAGGCAAAACCTATGCTTAGTATGTTGAAAGATGATTAATCAACAAGAAATACCTGGTGTACGTAAAAGGAAGGATGAGAATTTCACCAATTCACAACTGTTTTAACTTGTGCAGAGTAAGTTTGTATAAGTAATTGAGATTTCATATATTCGCTGATCCTGCATTTTCAGTTCTTCCTTTTAGATGTGTTAACAGCATAAGCTACCAGGAATGTTTAATCTTGGATGTTTTAAGGCATGTAAAAATAATGTGTGTGTATATATATATTTTAAAGCCTCCCTAAATTTTTAAATGACTAGTTAACTTTGTGGCTGTTTAGGGTGCATATGCTAATTCTTGGCGCTTACTCCTTTCTGGCATGTTTCTTACATGGTGGACGGGAGGAGGGAGACACAGGGATAGGGAGGGAAGCAAAAGCAGGCAGACAGCCACTTCTTTTTGTCCTGATGCTTCACCTTTTTATTTAAAAAAAAAGCCAGCAACAACAAAACCAAAAAACCCAACCCTGTACCTGCTGAATGAAGTCACTTTCAATCTTAATGCAAAACGTGCATGTGCTAGGAAAAAGCATTGCTTGTTCAGTAGCTCGGCAGAGCCAAAACCCCTTTACTCGAGTGAAAATAATATGGCTGCTCAGTTAAGTGTTTGATTGTACTTAACTCCCTAATGCATTGACTGACAGATGTGCCTAACGCATTCACACTGCAAAAGAGCTGCTTCATTCAGTCTGCTTTTAAATGCCATCAAATTGGCAGGAAAAAAAATCGAATCGTGTGACTTGATTGCTTAGTGACTGCATAAGCCTTCGATATCACTTTGTAATGGGAAAATAAGTCACTTGCAGGGCTAAAAGCAAAAACAACCCGTGCAGTTGACATAGACTTGGTAGAGGAGAGGCAGGCTTTTGTATGAATAAATCATGTCAGGGTTTGGGTTCTGAATTTTTTTTTTTTAACGCTGCTTAATACTATTTCTAGCTGGTTCTTTAATGGCTCTTAAGTGCAGTCTGAAGGTACAGTTTCGCATTACGCCTAGTTGCATTACAGATGTGATGGGGTTACATCTGGTGTAACTTCACGTTTCCGTCGAGGTGGTCGCTGCTCCCAGCGGCGGTGTTGGGTTCCTTCTTCCCTCCCTTTTGTCAGAGTTGCCTCGCGCCGCGAGTTCCGTTCAGCCCATACAAAAGAAAACGTGTTTTTCCGAGTATGTTGTTTTCCTATTGGGCGAGTTGGCAAATTCAAACCGGCCGGTGGCTGCAGCGTAGGTGTGAGGTGACATGGCTGTCGGCGGGTGGGGATCCCTGGCAGCGCAGGCAGATCCGCGCCAGGGCTGCCGACAGCGGGCAGCCTCCCGGCGCTCTGCCTCCGGCTTTGTGTGTGCTCCCGCCGCCTGCCTTGTGCTTGCGGGGGGACGACTCTCCTTCGGAGAACCCCGCCTGGAGAGAAAAAGCAAAAACTTCCTAGGCAGTGTCAGTTTTTACTAGAGTCAGTGCTTTGTAGTGGGTCTCTGCCTTTTTGTGTAAAGTGTTATACTGGTATAAAGGGAGGTGACGGGATCAAGCCTGACGATGAGAGGGCAGGACGGACCTCAGCAAATCCGAAATACTCAAGTTGTCGTTCCCTTAGTACTGCAGGTTGAATTAGGTCATTTAAACGTGACTCAGGACTCGCAATGCTCTTCTGTAGCTATCGGGCTAAACAAGACTCCTGTGCTTAAAATTAATCTCAATCCCAATTTGTGTTACGATGTCCCCCTCCCCCTTTATGTCGCCCTCCCCCAAAAGCGTATCCTTTCCTGCAGTAATGAGATACAAGCGCTTCCCCTCTCCACTTGATAAGCACGTCCCTCGCCAGGAAGGTCATCAACTGCTGCAGTTGCTAGGATACTGGCTGGTGACTTTGGGTTTAGCAACAAAAAAGCTTCAAGAATGTGCTGAACAAGTAAGGAGCACAAGGACAGTTGTAAAAGGAAAAGGGTGTTGGATAGAATCTGAAGGCACAGGGGATCTCAGGGAAAAAGCGAAAGTACAGAAGAAAAGCAAAAGAGCAGTAAAGCTATAGCTCATGATTGTGAGGTCTTTGGTTTGCGTAAGTGGTTTTGGGTTTTTTTGGTTGCATAACTATTCCAGCTGATCTCAGTGAATTGCGGTTGGGAATGAAATTAAGCTCATGCCATGTATTTGCAGGGTTGGGGTTATTTGTAGTTCTGTTGATAAGAGTTAGGAATTTTTTTTGGAAAATTGGGAGGGTGAGTAACTTCTAATGTAGTTGTGCAGTATGTTTTAAACCGGGGCATGGCTACTGTGTGAATTAGAGACAGTTGTTTAATGCTATCTGAGGACACCCAGACTGAAAGAACTTTTTTTTTTCCCCCTGTCGTTGAAGAAGTATGCTTAGCCTGTTTACTCTTGGTTTAGGTTGGTTTTTTTTTCCCTTGTGTAATTTGACAGAGAATTTGTGGGTTCAGTTAAACTCTGGTAGGTACTCAGTAACTTAACAGTTATTGTTGAATTGATGTATTTTGTCAGATTTTTCAGGCTAGACCAATGCAGTATTGCTTCAACTTTGGCTGCCTTTCAAAGCAGATCACCTTAAGGTGATGTTTGTGGCATTCTGAAGGGGAATACGTCTTTTTGAGCTGTTCTGCAGAAATTGTGAGCTTAGAGTGGCAAAACTTCCATTTTTTAAACTAGTCACATTTTAGTGGTGGCTGAAAACCATGTTTCTTCTGTGAGTGTGGGGATCAGAGAGTAGAAAGGAATATCAGACTTAGCAGTGGACTCCTCTTTAGTTGTGGAAGCAGATGGAAAAGAACAGTCAGAAATAGGCAGGGAGAAAGCAAATCTGTCATGTAAAGCCATGTCACACTGGTTACTTTAAGGGTAAGTACAACTGGGAGACTTTGCCCAGTAAATGTGCCTTAAAAAGTGGTGCTTCCCCTCTGGTTGCTCAGGGAAGTGAAGCTCGGAAACACAAACCCACTGTTCTGAGACCCAGCAGCAGCCGAGTTGACTATCCAGGTGGTAGAACTTTGCCAGGCCTATTCTGACATGCAGGTTTTTTTCCCTTGTATTTTGATTTAAGTGCTCCTGCTGTTTCATCAGCCTTCTCTCTGTAGCTTATGGCAGAACCTTCCTCCATGCGTCTAAGTCTTACAGTTGCATCAACTATGGAAAAAGTGTCCTGAAAACCTAACCGGACCACAGCTCTGGGAGTTTGGTCACTTGCCATCATTCTGCTATCAGCAAGGCAGCTGAGATGAAATGTAAAAGAGAAGGATTTAAAATCTTGCATCCATTAACACTAAGTGTCCACATAAAACTCAAGCTCTTTTCTCCAGAAACTGCTTTGTGGATTTAGGTTTCTGAACTATTTTCATATTTAGCCTTGGACTGAATGGATTAGGAAGGAGAGAGTGTTTGGAGCACGGACTGGGAGCCAAATCTCCTCTTTTCTGGGTGACTGCTTTTATTCCTCGGTTGTCTTCACTTTCTCTGGCTCCATAAACTGTATCTTTTTTGCGTAGTAGAAGGGCTTCACTAACATGTGACTCTGATTAGCTTAGCACTATCCTGGGAGGTGTGAAATGCAGGTGTGAACACCTTTTGTCTGAATCTTAAACCTCTGTCATCAGGGATTAATCGGTGTTCTGCCTAGTGAATTTAGGCTAGTATAGAGAGGTAAGTTTTTTTCCTTCTCTCTAACCTTTTTAGATTGGGCCTTTGAGGTTAAGTAGAGGGATATGTAGTACGTTAATGTCAATAGCTTTGGAAAAGATAAGTTTAGAAGTGCTTGATGCTTTGGTTAAGATGGTGTGGTGTGTGGGGGTTTTTTTTCTACTTAAAAATTTAATAGAAAAGCACAGTTCACAGTATGGTGTGATAACCACAGTTAGTGTCAAGTGTGGGAAAAAATGTGGTCTGTGGAGCATATTAAACATTAACTGCTTAACACTCTTGATATTAGCAGGACAGTATGTACTTTGTTAGAAAAAGCGTTGTGATTTGCCTTTATCAGCAGTGGATTATCCTAAAAATCTGAATTCTCTGCAGAGCTCTACAATTATTACATACCAAAACTAAACCTGCTCTTTGGGTACATATCCACTATAGACTCAGGTGCACTAATCCTGTGTCATTTTTTTCTTGTTTTATTCACTGCGGCATGATTACCTAGCTGTTGGTAGGTCGTTGCGTCTTGCTTTTTCCTTTCCCTCATATCTTGCTTATTCTTGCCTCAGATGAGGTTGCTGCGAAGGTTAAGTGTTCTTTACCACCTAGATGCCTGACATGCATTGAGCCAATACGTACTTTGGATTCTCTCCTGAAACATTTGAGAATATCTGTGCACTTTGGCTGAAAAAGAGAATTTTAGAGTTTCGTTCTCACACCAGGTCCCCAAGTCTGTTGAATTTGCTTCTGAAAGGGAAGACAACTAATTTTTTTTATCCTTCTATTAAACTTCTACTTGTTGTCTTTATTGCCATTGTTCCTTTAATGGTTACTAAGTTAAAGAAGACTCTTTAGCAACCTTTCCTTTATTTTTCCATGTGTCCCATGGAAAAACAGTGCAGTTGAGAAAGTAAGTATGACTCCAGCTGGTTTAAAAATTGTAATTGACTCTCTTCCCTTCAGTCTCTGTCCCCTGAAGTTGCTCAGCCTGAATTTGTGAAGCCTGGTATAACTTCTACAGAAACTGAAGTGGGATTAACTCTGCCTTAGTCTGTGTTAGACCTCATCAGAACCAGGGTCACGATGTTTACAGGATTTTTTGCAGGATGGTGATGCTTGCTAGCAGTTGTAGGATTTATGATGCATGAAAAGTTAGATGCACCAAAGCTTCATAGCCTTTTGGGCCCAGGTTCCTGAAAGCTGTGACTCTAATGGGGACTCGCTCTTGATGTTGGAGGTAAGATGCTGGAAACTGAGAACCCAAATCTGTGTTCAGTTTTGGGCACTGCAGTATCAGAGAGACATTGAGGTGCTCGAGCGTGTCCAGAGAAGGGCAACGAAGCTGGTGAGGGGTCTGGAGCACAAGTCTTATGAGGAGCGGCTGAGAGAGTTGGGATTGTTTAGCCTGGGGAAGAGAAGGTTGAGGGGACACCTTATCACTCTCTACAACTACCTGAAAGGAGGTTGTAGCAAGCTGGGGGTCAGTCTCTTCTCCCAAGTAACAAGCAATAGGACAAGAGGAAATGGCCTCAAGTTGTGCCAGGGGAGGTTTAGATTGGATATTAGGAAAAACTTCTTTGCCAAAAGGGTTATCAAGCATTGGAGCAGGCTGCCCAGGGAGGTGATGGAATTACCATCCCTGGAGGTATTTAAAAGACAGGTAGACGTGGTGCTGAGGGACATGGTTTAGGGGTGGTTTTGGCAGTGTAGGTTTACGGTTGGACTCCATGATCTTGGAGGTCTCTTCCAACCCAAGTGATGCTATGATTCTATGAAGCTAGGCTTTTTTGGCCTTTGGGGTCTCGCTGGTAAAGCTAGGATTCAGTTTGAGGTGCAGTCAGTTATGATAAACTGTGGCAAAACAGCGTAAGGAAACTGTGCAGCTTGTGGGTGTCTTGCCTGTGCTGATGTGACTCTGCTCCTGCGTGCTGCAAAAATCACTAAAGTGAGTAATGTCAAATATTGTTTTCCCTTTCTTTTTGCGAAGGCAACTTTTAATCCAGTTACTTCATTGGCAGCACCCTGCCGTGCAGAGGCTTGTTTCGGCATGGATGAGGATACTGAAATTTTGTGTGGTGAGGAAGCAGGAGAAGCTTGTGAGATGGCAGCTTCTTGTGGGGATTTCAGCCATGAAGATGACTTGTATTTGTCTTGGGTTGTGCCAGTAAACACTGGGAAGTCTCCCTCAGTTAGGCACTCCTCGCTGTGTACCTACTGCTGAGTGTAGTCCCAACTTGCCAAGGGTGTAAATTTAAATTGATTCCCTCAGTTCTGCAGGGCCGTATTTCAGAAATGCTATTTTGAAATAAGATGTTGTAGAGCTTCTTTCTGAGTGGAGGTGGGAAGGGGGAGAATCGGGGAACTTTGCTTTATAATCATTAGGGCTAGCTGAAAAAGTAGATTAGCTGTGGATGAGAGGCATATTCAGAAGTAAAATGTGGATGGTGGGGAGGTGGTTCTTGAGACTGAAGTCTGTCAAGTGGAGAGATTTGATTGCAGGGACACCTATCACCTGCCTTTGAAAGGAGTCTAAGCTGAAGTGTCTCTTAAGTGAATTTTATAGCTCATGTATGTCAAAGCGCTAACACATTTCTGGGTGTCACTGTTACTAAAGGCTTCGTTCTGTGAAGAAAAGCATTTCTGTATTTACAGCCATTCCTTGTTTACAAGCAGGTATTGGTAAACAAGATGGAGAGCCTGCTAGTGAAGTTGAAGTACTGTGCAAATGCAGATTGCAGATGGATGATGTATGGCTTTAAGTACAGTAACATCGACTCTTGCCCCATGTAGAAGCAGTCTGTGCTTCTTTGCAGTTGTGCTCCTTGGTGACTACCATTTCAGACATCGGTTTGAACCTAGTGGCAGTCCTGCTGTCGTGGTGCATCTCCCCTACTCCTGCCCCTTGGTGTGTGTCAACTGATGTTCCGGCTGATGGTGTTTCTCCCCTGTCACTCATTTAGGGAAGGGAATGTGTTGGGTTACACAGCACTTCTGTAACATAGCGCTATCTTATGCCAGAAACATTCATTGCCAGCTTTAAATGTAAATTTGTGTAAGCCAGCAATCCAGAATTTCAGTGTATCCTGAGCTTGTAACTTTTTTCATTTAAGTAAGAAAACACTAAATGCATAAGTAATTCATGTAATAAAAATTTGCTTTTTGTTATTTGTTAGTATATATCACAGCTCTGTTTGTATCTGTGTTGGAATGGAGGAAGCTTTGCTCCATGTTATTTTTTTGTCTGCTGTCCATGCTGAAGACTCTTCTATGCTAGAAAACAGTTTCCGTCAAATTCTATCAAACATTCCATTTTCCCTAGGTTATTCTTAAAAATATTAATAATGTAGTTTGCTAAGCTGTGTTCCCCTTTAAGGTGTGCCCAGATACTCGTAAGGAAATACAGTTTCTCTAAAGATGGTACAGTGGGTTGCACCCCTTCAGAATTCATGTGGAAAAACTTGTTCAGTCATGCAGACATAGTTTGCAATGCTCTTTAGGATCTACCTTATTCCGTGTTAAGAAACTTAAATCTGAATGCTCGGAATCCAAAATGTGTATTGACCTCTTACCTTTTGATAGAAATTTTTATAAGGGATAATACTTAATATTCTGCATCAAGGAATGGTACTTGTCTCTTCTCAAACTGTCTTCTCAGTTTGCCCCAACTGAATGTGATGTGTTATCCTTGCAAAATATTTGGGAGAGCAATATACATGCATTTGAACCAATTGCACTTCTATGTTGATTGTTTTCAGTTGTTTTTTGAGAGTCTGTTGGCATGCTTCTGAGTTTGTTTGAAGTGATTTGTTTGCCGCAATTAAAAATTTGGTATTTTAATGCTTAGCACCTTTGAATAACTGACTTGAGGAACCCTCATCTTTCTGGTGTGTTGAAACAAGTCTGAAAAAGGTCTGAAATTTTATCCGTGAAACCCTGTGAACCTAAACAAATGCACGCCTTCATTCAGCTTAATAAAATGTCTGCCTGTCCAGTTAGATGTCACCGTTGATCCATTCATGTTTCGGGGAGCATACTAGGGGAGTGAAAAGAAATTGAATCTTCTTTATTTGAGCGGAAGCTGAAGTAAGCAAGGCTTGGGAAAGCTAGGAGAAAATGTCGTCTTGTCACTGTGTGCATTGGCTTCATATAGATCTTTAACACAGTTACAGAATTGTTTGTGTTGGACCTGACCTCAGTCATCTAGCCTTCTGCTCCAAGGAAAGTTAACACTGAGTGGTTTGGTCTTGTCTGTGTCAGCTGTCACTAAATCACCTGTTCCTTTGTGATTCTTTACTGCTCTTGCACTAGTAGAAGCTTTTCATGGTGCACCGAAGTCTCTTGCAGCCCACAAGAGCTTTGGTTGTGTTTTGACTTCCCTGGCAGGCACGCTGCGCGCATGGTCAATATTTCTGTATTCCTCCCATGGTAGGCTTGTCTTGCTTCCTCTTCCTTAGGTAGAGCTGCTGATGGATCTGCTTATTTTCCCAAATGTTGGGATGTACTTTTTGTGTGGTTAGAAGCAGTTGTCCTTAAATAACAGCCAGCTTTCTTGAGCTCTCTTGCCTTTCAGAACTTGGTCCCACAGAATTCTACCCACTGAATAAACCAGCCTGCCCTTGTGACGTGCAGGGTCTGTACTGGATGTGCCTTCCTCGCTCCTCTCAGGATTTTAAACTCCACTCTTTCATGGTCACTACAGTCAAGGCTGCCATTGATCCCACCCATCCTCCTCCCCTGCCCCCCAGTTCCTCCTTTTTCTGTTGAAAGCAATTCCAAGAAGGTATCAAATGTGTTGACTCATTCAGCATCAGTTTTTCCCTGAAATCTGCCAGAAGCCTCCTAGATTGATTGTGTCCTGCTGTGTTGCCCTTCCAGTAGATGTCAGGGAGGCTAAAGTATCCCACAATAACCAGTCTCTGATTTTAGAGACTTTCTGGAATTGCTGAAATAGACTTCATCTGCTTTCTTACCCTAATGGGGTGATTTGTAACAAACTTGACTGTAGTGTTTCCCGTATGGATCTCTCCTTTAATCCTGACCCAGAAGCTCTTAACCAGCCTGTTGTACGTCCTGTAGAACCACTTTTTGTGTTCCAGCCCCTCCTTCAGGTAGGGAGCGATTGACCTGCTGTGCTTTGCTTCCTGGCTCTCTTAAAAAGCTTGTATGCGTCCATGACAAAGCTGCAGTTGTGTGAGCTATCTCATGTGTTTCTGTTACTCCAGTGTCATAGTTCTGTGTACAGGTACTTGAGCTGGTTCTCCTTTCAACATGTTTTATCCTTGCCAAGGTCTCTCTTCCTCCTGCCAACCTGACCCTTAACTTAACATGTCTAAATCTCTGTTCCCTCCTTTAACAGCCAAATTCCATCACCGCTCTCCGATTGACCTCTCATTTAAAGTCTTGTCACCAAACTTGATGAGGATGGTTCCTAACCTGCTTTGTCAAGTGGATTCCATCGCTAACTTAGCAGCTCTGATTTCTCAGGGGTACTTGTGGCCATAAAAATTAAAACTGCCAGTCCTGCAGCGAGTAGTTAACTCGCAGGATGGGTTTTCACAAGCCTTTTCCCCTTCACATGAAAGAGCAAGAAGAACAAATGGCGCCTGGCATCCTACATACTTCTTTGCCTCTGGAGTTTTCTAGTGACTCTTGATTTGCGCTGAGTCTCCTGTGTTAATAGCATGGGTGCCTGGGTGAGTAGGTAATAGTAATAATTATGGGGGGTCGGGGAAGCAATAGCGGTGGTAATAATACAGGGTAGTAGTTTAATAGTTAATTGCCCAAGGGTCGGAGGACCCTTGGCTGTCTCTCTAATCTGCTGAATCTGGCCAAACCTCCTTCACCAGCATTATCTGGCAGCAGATGTGTGTGTCTCCTCTGTAGAAGGGAATCTCCAACTAGTATTACCTGCTACTCCCTCATATAGCTGATGCTAATTCAAACCCAGACAACTCTGACATCTGCCTTAACTGAGATGGTTGCTGCTTCTGCCTGTCATTCTAATGTTGGGGGGAAAAAAAAAAAGGTGGAAAATAACTTTATATGCTTGTGTTTGTAGCATAAGAAAGAGACCATGGAGCACCAGTATGGCAAAAATGAGGTGTTGGAAGAAGTGGAGTAATAAAGAAATTGAGATTTATGAAAAATCTGAGACTTGGAAGGCACAGACCAATGTGATGCCGTAAAACTCAGCTGATAAGGAAAGCCCTCTTAAGACTTTTTGTAGTTTTAGAAGGCAGGCATTCTTTATTGCAGTGCTGGATGCACGGGGGATCACCTAATGTGCGTGCCCAGAGCTTGGTTGCTTCGGTTTATATACATTCAGAAGGTACATAATTTGGCATACAGGCGCATGCTCTGTTTCCTACCTGATTTTGCAACTTCTTTATCTATTCTAATTAGGGATAAGGTGACCCAAGACCTTCTTTTGTTCTAATTAAGTACAATAAGTGTTTGCCTTATTTGCCTGAAACTTCCCTTTTATCTTTTAAATACAATAGATGTTTGACTTGTCTGCTCCAGTGCATTTTATCTTGACTTATGTTAATTCGGTCTGGGGATCTTTGGACTTGGTATCAATCCCTCCTTTTCTTTTTGAGGATTTGTGGCCATCAGGCTACAATCCTCATCACATTAACTTATTATATTTCCAGCAAAAGTTGGAGCAGCAATTACAACATTGTATCATAATACAAGCTAAAATACAGGCACAAATTACAACAGTCATTATTACAAAAACTGTTTTTCAGCCAAGGCCAATGAGGTAGCCATGAGGTTAGTTTGTACTACAACTCCTTAAATCCCCATGAGGTGTAAGTGGCTTCTGTACAATTAACTGGCTGTTTCCCACATAGTATAGTCTTTTAAAAAAACCCAAAATAACAGTAGAACCATAAGGCAGCAAAAATCTGTGACAAGAGTACATAGGCGCAAACCATGCATGTGCTATCCATCTTCTCCAGGAGTAGGTGCTAGAACGTTCCTTGTTGAGCTGGCATTGCGAGAGTCCATTTTCTTGTTGTGTGTGCAAACCCCGATGGAGACCACAAAGAATGCGAACAACCATCTCGCTGAACGGAAGAAGAACAAGAACACAAGGAGTACTCTCCTGTCACACCATAAACATTGAATCCATCAGTGGATTACACCACCAAAGAAGACAAAATGCTGTATACAGCCATAATCATTCATATGGGAGCACTTAGTTGCTGTAATTATTCTTTTCTTTACATTTACCTTGTGATTGTCATTGTGGACAATCGCCTTCCTCTGGCTCCCCATAACCATGAGTTATTTCTTATAACTCCCATGTACATTTTTTTTAATTTCTTTTTTCTATACTTTCTCCTATTATCTACATATCACCACTGTGGATGAAGACTATTAGGACTTCAGGAAAGAGCATTTCTTGGTACAGGTGGTGCGAGCTTTGCAGACTCAGGCGCGTGGCAGGTGTCATAACCACAAAAGGAAGCGACGTACTGTTTTGTTTGGTTTTTTCTCGCTCTCGCATTCCGTGGTTTTAGTGCCTGCAAACAACTAACTGCATATGTGCAAGAGGACTAGGTCATCGACCTTCTGATGCGATTCCAAAATTGTCCCCCTGCGACCAAGGACACACCAAGCCTGCACAGAACCAGCACCGAAAATCACATCCACCGTGCACGTGCAAGAAATTTCTTGGAACCGGGCAGAGACTTTGGGACTTCAGCTGTTACCATGAGAAGCTTGCGTGGGGACACCCACCACCAAGATACCCAAAGCGAAGAGGACCAGTGGGATGCTGCTGGATCTGCGGGTGGTGATATGTCTTTCTTCTCTCTCTTTTTCTTTTTATGGCATGGGACTGTTTTTTCCAATTCATGTTATCCTGTTAAGTAATTGTTAGTGAGTTATCGTTCCAGTTTGTGTTAACAAATCAAAAATTGTTTGCTGATGTCGTTTCACCTTCCAAGGGGATCATGAACTTGGTCGTTAGTCCCAGGGGAAGGGAACAGCTCCTTTTGTGCCATGACACTACTTCCCTTGCTTTGTTGGTACACAAGGATAAGCCTCTCTGGCCACCCTGTAAAAGTATCAGCTAAGACTAGGATACATCTATCTCCTTCCTTGATAACTGCCAGTAATCTCCTGGAGGGTTTCCTGCCTTGGTCACTCCAGGTACTGGCCTATTGCTTGTGATAGGATTATTCCTTTGACAGATTTCACATTCCTCAGTGATGGACCAAGTTAGTTCTGTCATTGCTCTGCTTGTTACCATGTTCTTAAGGTGTTTTAACAAATTCGGTGTTCCCAATGTACCTTACTATGTTATCATTATTTACTAACGCTAATATGCCTTTTTCTGCGGCCCCCTTGGCAGCTTTGTCTGCTAATTGATTATCCCGCTCTGGCTCAATTTTGCCTGCTTGATGAGCTTCGCAGTGCATGGTCATGATTGCAGTCACAGTTGGTTCCTGAATACTTTTCTCATGTACTACTACGAAAGCATATTTAGAATCAGTCCATGTATTTGCACGTTTTCCTTCACTCAGATCCAGTGCTCTTGTGAGGGCTATTAGGCAAAGCCCACAATTCTATTACCTTGTCGATGGCAGTAACAGCATACCTGGACATTCGCTTCCCATCTCGGACAAAACTGCTTCTGTTGGTGTACAGTTCCCAGTCTGGGTTTTCTTTAAGGTCTGGTAAACTGGAACAGACTTCTTCAATTATCTGCAGTCAGTCATGCTCAGATGTTCTCTGTACTTGATCAGCTGACAGAAACACAGCAGGGTTAACAATAATAGTGGTTTTAAGGTGTCTCTAGCACTACTACTTGATGTTTCAGCATACGAATTGGAGACAACCAGGGACCGCCCTTCTGTTTCAGTACAGTGGCTACCATGTGGGGTATCCATATCACAGTAGCCACGACTGCTCAGAGGCAGCCTGGCCATCCTTGACTCACATTGCCCGGCTGTTTAGAGAAATAGGCCACAGCTTATCTTTTTGGGGTCCCAGATATCGTGCCAAATCCCCAGAGCTATTCCTTTTCTTTAACACATACAAGGGTTTGACCAGCAGTCCATAGTTTGTTGTCAACACCATCCGACCATCCCCAGGAAAGCATGTAATTTTCTTACAGACTTGGGCTGAAGGAGGCGACAAATGGCTTCTTTCCTTTCTGGTCCCAATGGTTTCTGCCCTTTCAGAATCTCAAATCCCAAAAACATGGCAGTCTTTTGAGTGATCTGAGCTTTATCTTTGGACACTTGGTACCTGCTCATGCCTAAGAAATTTAGGAGACTAATAGTTAGGTCAAAGCGTTGTTCCTTTTGTTCCTTGTTTGTTTTCTCCGGATTTCAAATTCTTTCGCCAGCTGATTTCCAAAAATTGTCGGGCTGTTTTTAAAACCTTGAGGAAAAACCAGCCAGGCGTATTGCGTTTTTCTACCAGTTTCCGGATTTTCCACTCAAATGCAAAGATTCTCTGACTGTTTGTTTCAAGAGGGACTCAGAAAAAGGCACCTTTTAAATCCAGAACAGTAGACCAACCCTGTTCTCCTGTGAGAGCAGTTAGCAGGGTATAAGGGTTTGCTGCTACTGGATGTGTACTTATTTAGTGCTCTTAAGTTCTGAACCAATCAATAATCTTTGCCATTTGCCTTTCAGATCAGCAGAGTAGGGGTGTTATATTCAGACTCACATTCTACTAATATCTCGTACTTCAGAATTTCTGCATTACGGGTACTAGCCCTTGCCTTCCTTCCAATTTCAAAGGATATTGTTTAACTCTTACCAGTGTCGATCCTGGTTTCAAATCAATTCTCACAGGTTCAGCTCTTTTAGATTCACCTGGACCCTCTCTGGCCCAAACAACTGGTGTCACCGCCTTGTCCACTTCTGTAGGTGTAGATTTTCTTCCAGAACTGACGTCCTGCAACAATAAAGCTGTTGCTTTGATATATTTATTCTCTGGGGTCAAAGTCTTAATTTTCCCATTCATAAACTTAATTTTTGCTTCTGACTTTTCTAACAAATCTCTCCCCCCCACAATGGTTTAGGAGAGTTAGGTAAATACAAAATCTGGTGAGTGACCTACTGTTTCCCAATTTAATCTTCAAAGGTTTGAAAAAGGGTCTCGCTTCCTGACTCCTTGTTGCACCAACAATGTTTATATTCTCAGAACTAAGTTCCCCTTCTAAAGTATTCAAAATCAAGTAAGTTGCTCCAGTACCAACTAAAATTCAATGTTTTCTCCTTCCAGCTTTGCTATAACCAGAGGTGCCACTGGGAGGGACTCCTCTGGTGCCCATCTGGCACTCTTGCTCATCTCGGCGAGAAATGAGGGAGGGGAATTANTCTGTTGGTGTACAGTTCCCAGTCTGGGTTTTCTTTAAGGTCTGGTAAACTGGAACAGACTTCTTCAATTATCTGCAGTCAGTCATGCTCAGATGTTCTCTGTACTTGATCAGCTGACAGAAACACAGCAGGGTTAACAATAATAGTGGTTTTAAGGTGTCTCTAGCACTACTACTTGATGTTTCAGCATACGAATTGGAGACAACCAGGGACCGCCCTTCTGTTTCAGTACAGTGGCTACCATGTGGGGTATCCATATCACAGTAGCCACGACTGCTCAGAGGCAGCCTGGCCATCCTTGACTCACATTGCCCGGCTGTTTAGAGAAATAGGCCACAGCTTATCTTTTTGGGGTCCCAGATATCGTGCCAAATCCCCAGAGCTATTCCTTTTCTTTAACACATACAAGGGTTTGACCAGCAGTCCATAGTTTGTTGTCAACACCATCCGACCATCCCCAGGAAAGCATGTAATTTTCTTACAGACTTGGGCTGAAGGAGGCGACAAATGGCTTCTTTCCTTTCTGGTCCCAATGGTTTCTGCCCTTTCAGAATCTCAAATCCCAAAAACATGGCAGTCTTTTGAGTGATCTGAGCTTTATCTTTGGACACTTGGTACCTGCTCATGCCTAAGAAATTTAGGAGACTAATAGTTAGGTCAAAGCGTTGTTCCTTTTGTTCCTTGTTTGTTTTCTCCGGATTTCAAATTCTTTCGCCAGCTGATTTCCAAAAATTGTCGGGCTGTTTTTAAAACCTTGAGGAAAAACCAGCCAGGCGTATTGCGTTTTTCTACCAGTTTCCGGATTTTCCACTCAAATGCAAAGATTCTCTGACTGTTTGTTTCAAGAGGGACTCAGAAAAAGGCACCTTTTAAATCCAGAACAGTAGACCAACCCTGTTCTCCTGTGAGAGCAGTTAGCAGGGTATAAGGGTTTGCTGCTACTGGATGTGTACTTATTTAGTGCTCTTAAGTTCTGAACCAATCAATAATCTTTGCCATTTGCCTTTCAGATCAGCAGAGTAGGGGTGTTATATTCAGACTCACATTCTACTAATATCTCGTACTTCAGAATTTCTGCATTACGGGTACTAGCCCTTGCCTTCCTTCCAATTTCAAAGGATATTGTTTAACTCTTACCAGTGTCGATCCTGGTTTCAAATCAATTCTCACAGGTTCAGCTCTTTTAGATTCACCTGGACCCTCTCTGGCCCAAACAACTGGTGTCACCGCCTTGTCCACTTCTGTAGGTGTAGATTTTCTTCCAGAACTGACGTCCTGCAACAATAAAGCTGTTGCTTTGATATATTTATTCTCTGGGGTCAAAGTCTTAATTTTCCCATTCATAAACTTAATTTTTGCTTCTGACTTTTCTAACAAATCTCTCCCCCCCACAATGGTTTAGGAGAGTTAGGTAAATACAAAATCTGGTGAGTGACCTACTGTTTCCCAATTTAATCTTCAAAGGTTTGAAAAAGGGTCTCGCTTCCTGACTCCTTGTTGCACCAACAATGTTTATATTCTCAGAACTAAGTTCCCCTTCTAAAGTATTCAAAATCAAGTAAGTTGCTCCAGTACCAACTAAAATTCAATGTTTTCTCCTTCCAGCTTTGCTATAACCAGAGGTGCCACTGGGAGGGACTCCTCTGGTGCCCATCTGGCACTCTTGCTCATCTCGGCGAGAAATGAGGGAGGGGAATTAGAGTGTGTCCTTTAAAGGATAATTCTACTTCCAGTGTCCTTTTCTACAATACGCACACTGGTTCTTTCCTAGTCGAGGACCTGGATGGGTGGTTCATCCATACCGCACTCCACTTCCTCATCCCTTTCCTTGTCCCTGGAAAGGGGCTTCTCTATCTCTTCCTGTACCTGTTTCAAGACCTGCAATTAACCTTCATTGATTCTTTTTGTCTTTCCCTATTTCTATATGCAATCCATGCCACATCCAACAATTTCCCTGATCTCTAGCTTTGCTCCCCTGTGATTAGAGGGAGCCACATTAATACCATGTTCTTTCTGCCATTCCGTTTGGTTATGAACTCCATTCCACTTCCCTTCTTATCTCAAAAACAACATTAACTGCAACAGCCACCATTGATTATAGTGCTCAATCAGATCCTGCTTCTGCACATTCCTGCGGGGAGCACCACCAAATTGTTTCCAATGTCCTAAAACACACCCTAAAGGTGGTTTCCTTAAAATGCCTCCTGAGTGTCCAGCTCCCATATTATCAATATCCCCTTTACAATACATCAACAAATCTTAATATAATGATTATCTTACTCGTAGCAGAAACATCAAAACTGCGTCAGTACCAGAAAATCAGAACAAATGGGGGTTCAAACCCCAGTTTAAACCCAGGCGTCCCTTAAGGCTTTCACCTATAAGGACTTACCAGGAGAGGATTTAATCCCTTAAGGATATTTTCAGCCCAAACTCTGCTGGGTTTTCACCCAGTCTGACAAGCAGGTGGTTACAAACAGATAGACAGGCATATTACAGATACATAGTTTTTATATATATACCTTCTTTAACCCTAGGATTACATGAGGGAGGGGAAGAAGGCACAAGCAGCTGTACCTCCTCTTGTTCATCACCTGCACAACATACAGATATATATTTCTTCTGCTTTTTCTTTTTACGTTCCTTGGAATAACTCTTTCTCTTTCCTTTCTCAGTAACACTTTCTACTAACACATTCTATCAGCATCATTCATCAACAGTTTACACTTTTTCACAGAATCACATAATCACAG
The DNA here is from genome assembly GCA_013398295.1 of Chionis minor. Taxonomy (NCBI): domain Eukaryota; kingdom Metazoa; phylum Chordata; class Aves; order Charadriiformes; family Chionidae; genus Chionis; species Chionis minor. The sequence continues at coordinate 1,599,144 of VZSF01010685.1, forward strand.
AATGTTAAGGGTTGGAAGGCACCTCCGGAGATCATCTGGTCCAACCCCCCTGCCACAGCAGGTTCACCTACAGCAGGTTGCACAGGATGGCGTCCAGGTGGGTTTTGAATGTCTCCAGTGTCAGAGACTCTACCAGNTTCAGACTCACATTCTACTAATATCTCGTACTTCAGAATTTCTGCATTACGGGTACTAGCCCTTGCCTTCCTTCCAATTTCAAAGGATATTGTTTAACTCTTACCAGTGTCGATCCTGGTTTCAAATCAATTCTCACAGGTTCAGCTCTTTTAGATTCACCTGGACCCTCTCTGGCCCAAACAACTGGTGTCACCGCCTTGTCCACTTCTGTAGGTGTAGATTTTCTTCCAGAACTGACGTCCTGCAACAATAAAGCTGTTGCTTTGATATATTTATTCTCTGGGGTCAAAGTCTTAATTTTCCCATTCATAAACTTAATTTTTGCTTCTGACTTTTCTAACAAATCTCTCCCCCCCACAATGGTTTAGGAGAGTTAGGTAAATACAAAATCTGGTGAGTGACCTACTGTTTCCCAATTTAATCTTCAAAGGTTTGAAAAAGGGTCTCGCTTCCTGACTCCTTGTTGCACCAACAATGTTTATATTCTCAGAACTAAGTTCCCCTTCTAAAGTATTCAAAATCAAGTAAGTTGCTCCAGTACCAACTAAAATTCAATGTTTTCTCCTTCCAGCTTTGCTATAACCAGAGGTGCCACTGGGAGGACTCCTCCTGGTGCCCATCTGGCACTCTTGCTCATCTCGGCGAGAAATGAGGGAGGGGAATTAGAGTGTGTCCTTTAAAGGATAATTCTACTTCCAGTGTCCTTTTCTACAATCCGCACCCTGGTTCTTTCCTAGTCGGGGACCGGGATGGGTGGTTCATCCATACCGCACTCCACTTCCTCATCCCTTTCCTTGTCCCTGGAAAGGGGCTTCTCTATCTCTTCCTGTACCTGTTTCAAGACCTGCAATTAACCTTCATTGATTCTTTTTGTCTTTCCCTATTTCTATATGCAATCCATGCCACATCCAACAATTTCCCTGATCTCTAGCTTTGCTCCCCTGTGATTAGAGGGAGCCACATTAATACCATGTTCTTTCTGCCATTCCGTTTGGTTATGAACTCCATTCCACTTCCCTTCTTATCTCAAAAACAACATTAACTGCAACAGCCACCATTGATTATAGTGCTCAATCAGATCCTGCTTCTGCACATTCCTGCGGGGAGCACCACCAAATTGTTTCCAATGTCCTAAAACACACCCTAAAGGTGGTTTCCTTAAAATGCCTCCTGAGTGTCCAGCTCCCATATTATCAATATCCCCTTTACAATACATCAACAAATCTTAATATAATGATTATCTTACTCGTAGCAGAAACATCAAAACTGCGTCAGTACCAGAAAATCAGAACAAATGGGGGTTCAAACCCCAGTTTAAACCCAGGCGTCCCTTAAGGCTTTCACCTATAAGGACTTACCAGGAGAGGATTTAATCCCTTAAGGATATTTTCAGCCCAAACTCTGCTGGGTTTTCACCCAGTCTGACAAGCAGGTGGTTACAAACAGATAGACAGGCATATTACAGATACATAGTTTTTATATATATACCTTCTTTAACCCTAGGATTACATGAGGGAGGGGAAGAAGGCACAAGCAGCTGTACCTCCTCTTGTTCATCACCTGCACAACATACAGATATATATTTCTTCTGCTTTTTCTTTTTACGTTCCTTGGAATAACTCTTTCTCTTTCCTTTCTCAGTAACACTTTCTACTAACACATTCTATCAGCATCATTCATCAACAGTTTACACTTTTTCACAGAATCACATAATCACAGAATGTTAAGGGTTGGAAGGCACCTCCGGAGATCATCTGGTCCAACCCCCCTGCCACAGCAGGTTCACCTACAGCAGGTTGCACAGGATGGCGTCCAGGTGGGTTTTGAATGTCTCCAGTGTCAGAGACTCTACCAGCTCTGTGGGCAGCCTGTTCCAGTGCTCTGCCACCCTTAAACAAAAGAAGTTCCTCCTCATGTTGAGATGGAACTTCCTATATTTGAGTTTGTACCCATTGTCTCTTGTTCTATCACTGGGCACCACTGAAAAAAGACTGGCACCCTCCCTCTAAGTATTTGTAAACATTGATGAGACCCCCCCCTCAGTCTTCTCTAGACTAAAAAGACCCAAATCCCTCAGCCTTTCCTCATTAAGAAAGATGCTCCAGCCCCCTAATCATCTTTGTGGCCCTTTGCTGTACTCTATCTAGCAGTTCCCTCTCTTTCTTAAACTGGGGAGCCCAGAACTGGACACAGGACTCGACTTGTGGTCTCACCAGGGCAGAGTAGAGGGGGGAGGATGACCTCCCTCGACCTGCTTGCTACATACATTCCTCTTAATGCCCCCCCAGGATGCCATTGGCCTTCTTGGCCACAAGGGCACGTTGCTGGCTCATGGTCATCCTGTTGTCCACCAGGACTCCCAGGTCCCTCTCTGCAGAGCTGCTTTCCAGCAGGTCAGCCCCCAACCTGTACTGGTGCATGGGGTTATTCCTCCCCAGGTGCAGGACCCTACACTTGCCTTTGTTGAATTTCATAAGGTTTTTCCCTGCCCAACTCTCCAGCCTGTCCAGGTCATGTGGAATGGCAGCACAGCCTTATGGAGTGTCAGCCACCCCTCCCAGTTTTGTGTCATCAGCAAACTTGCTGATGGTACACTCTGTACCTTCATCCAGGTCATTGATGAATATATTGAACAGAACTGGACCTAGTACTGACCCCTGAGGAATGCCACTAGTCACAGGCCTCCAACTAGACTCTGCCCCACTGGTCACAACCCTCTGAGACGTACCTGCTAGCCAGTTTTCAATCCATCCCACTGTCCTTTCATCTAACCCACACTTTCTAAGCCTGCCTAGGAGCATGCTGTGGGAGACAGTGTCAAAAGCCTTGCTGAAGTCAAGGCAGACAACATCCACTGCCCTCCCTTCATCTATCCATCCAGTCATGCCATCATGGAAGGCTATCAGATTGGTCATACATGACTTCCCCTTGGTGAATTCATGTTGACTTTTATGAGTTTCATGATTGTGCTTTAAGAAAACAAATCAACATATGCAACCTCATTCCATTCATCAAACCGCTGACAAAATAACATCAAAACACAAAATCTCTGAGCCTTTAACCAATTTGAAAATCCTTAAACCTTTAACCAATAGGTGGACTGAAACCCCTCGCTCTGAAGTCGGGACTGTAACCCCTAAGAACACAACAAATTTGATTGATATAACAAACAGATAAACACAGTAACAATTACAGTGGTTAAATCCAACATTTTCCTTAAGCGGGGACTCTAACCCCTTTTCCAA
>VZSF01010687.1:2124-44597 GCA_013398295.1 Chionis minor
AAAAAAAAAAAAAAAGAAAAAAAAAAGAAGAAAAAGAAGAAGAAGAAAAAGAAGAAGAAGAAGAAGAAAAAGAAAAAAGAGGGACAAATGATACGCTGTGACTGGGCTATGGCCAGAAGAGCTGGATATGCTTTCTTTGAAGCATATCACAAATCAAATTATTGTTTCTTTTCTTTTTTTTTTTTTTTTTTAAATGAACAAACGAAAAAGGGAAAGGAAGAGGGAGTGTGCAGAAAGAAAGGTCACAATATGAGAGTCACTGATCATAACCAAACAGGACAAAGGAAAAAAAAATCAGATGATGGACATTTCTGCAGTTTGTTTTGGTTGGTTGTGGGTTTTTTTTTTTCTTTCTTTAAAAAAAAAAAAAAAAAAAACACCCAACCCAGGACAAAGATGAGAGGGATGAAAGGACAGAGAGAATGAGTAAGATCATTCTGTGAACGTTAGTTCAGCACTCTTACCTCTTATTGGTGTACCACCTGGGTGGATAATATGAATGCAAATAAGATTAGAAAGAAGAAGCATTAGTACGAGAAGAAGGAGGCTAGGGCTTTGGAAGAAGAATCAAATTAGATTTACAGAATTAAATAAGGTCTTAAGAGAAACTTGAATTACTATACTGTTAAAACAGGAATATATTAGATAGTATTATCAGGTTATAAAAGCAAGTTGCATTGTACCACAAAGGGCAAAGGCTACAATTGGCTGCATTGCCACTCTCAGAGTAGCATCTGAGTTCTTAGATGTTTGGTTATATAGGGTTAGATATATATCGAATATGCCTCAAATACTTAAAGGAAACTTTACAATACTGTACTTATGACATAGTTTAGGAAAATATTGGAAATTCTATTTAAATATATATATATGAAACTATATATATATAAAAAGAGGATACACTGAAGGCTATCTCAAGACAAATATTGTAGTTTAGGCTGGATTATGGCATTTACTGTTCTACAGCTATGTGATACATGTGTACTGTTTCTTTTAGGTGTTGCTATGACTGACAAGACAACATTTCTGTGGAGGTGTGCGTGTGCGCCACTATAGGGATCTGGTGACTACACTGACTGTTAGTAAAATGCATGCCATGCATTTTAAGAATAATAATAGTAATCATATCATAATCATAATCATATAATCATAATATTCTGAATATGGAAATTAGTGGGGGTGAAGTGCGCTTCAGAACTAAGCACTTACCAATAGATTCTGGAGATTTAAATACGGAGAGAAGAAAGACAGCATAAAAATATTATTATATTCCTTATAATTTGGTACAAAGTTTTCAGTTAAAGCTTTATATACTAAATCATCTATGTCACATGTGAAAAATTAATTCTTAATTTACATTAACAGAAGGTTATTTTACACAGTTCTGCTGACAACAAGCAAAAAGTCAGTTAACAAGACGATTTAACATCACAGGACAGGTCAAAAGCTGAGAATTCTGGGAAGACACGTGATTAAACAACTTAGATTCTACAATGATATCTACTACAATTGCCAAAGGAAAAAGCTCATTACATCCCAATTATCTTATTTAGGGATAAGCTTTAAACTTTATAAATTTAGATGTTTTTTTTAAAAAAAATCTAAAGAGAGCAAAAGAATAAACTAGGGCAGGAGGAGAGTGAAAGAACTTCTAGGGAGGTGCAAGGGGCAAAGAGAGAGAGAGAGCAGCAAAAGCTGGATTCTACACCAAAAGCAGACTTCTGTAGATCCAGAAAACGTAGGATTATAAACCTTCAGTGTGGGCGCACACTACTGTGGCTAAATGTGTTGGAAAAATGTTCAGCCAGCAAAAAACTTTAGTCCATAGATTACCTTTTTTTTTTTTTTTTAAATCTTTTTAAGGTATAATTGTGCATGGGAAAAAGTATTGTGTTTTATGTGTTTGTGAGAGGAAAGAAGATGTGTCCAAACTGGCTAATCTTTGGTGGAGTCAAATGTAGAAAAGACAGCACAAAACACATTTTAAATTTTAATTGACGTGTCTAATGCAGGTTTTGGTTTTGATGAATATAACCATTGGTACTCCTTGCAATTTCTGAATGAAGTCCAATGTTGAAATAAATTTGTTAAAAAAAAATAAAAAGGAGAGAAGAAAGAAAGAGGAGAAAATGGATCCATCAAGTACTGCAAAAAGCAGTAAAGAAAAAAATTGTCAAAAAGTACAGTCACAGCAGTGAGCAATGTGGAGTAAACAGAAGCTGCAAAACACAGAGACAGACTCTAGAAAAGGCTATGACAACATCACAGACATGGACAACACACTCAGTAACACAGAAAAGAGAGGAGGAAGAGAAATTATTACCTATAAAAAAATAATTAAAAAAAAAAAAGGAAGAGAAAGAAAAGAAAGAAAAGGTGAGAGAGAACAACTCTGGATGTTAGTGGAAACAGTAACAAGACCCTACCTGAGCGTAGCTGCTTGATGCGGCCATTGTTGTTGCTTGTGTCAACAGGTAAGAAATCTTTGAACCATGTTATTTCAGGATCAGGATTGCCACTGGCTGCACATAGCATGGTAGCTGTACGAGTTCGTTCAACCACCTTCAGCTGTGGGCCCATATCAATGGTGGGGAAACCTCGGGGAATTTGATCCTCTGCAAAAGACATTTATGATTTGAAGGATTTCACAGTAGTTACATAGCAACTCATGAAAGCCCTGACCACCACCCTGCTTAACATTCAAGGGTCCCCTAACTTGTCTGTATGCAAGAAACTGATGCAAAAACCCAGATTCTCAGCCAGTATTTTTGGTAACCTACAGTGATCAGAATACTGATACAAAATAGAAAGCACATAAGAAAGTGGCTACAAACTTCTTGCTTACTTATAAAGTGCATTAAATTGGCATAGGTACTCTATGTAGTGCATAATCACTAGACACCCACCATGGTGCTTTACAACACTGATGTTGCTCTGCTTGTGAGAGTCCTTATTATTTTATGTGAAATATTGATTTATCATGCTTATCATCAACAGAGAAAACCCCCTTTCTTTACTTGAACAAGTACATAAGGATACGTGATCATGCAGAATAGGATTTGGACAGGGACTTTGGAAACCCAAGATATATTTCTTGCTTTTATCATTATTACCTATGTGCTGTTTGTCTGAACATTTAATGTCCCTATGCTTCAGTTGTCCATCTGTAAGAAGGGTATGACAGCGCTTTACTTCAACAAATAAGTGCTGTGAGGATGAATGCATTATAAGATTGCAAAGCGCTGAAAAACCGTAAACATTGGAGCTATGCAGCTACCAAAGTTAAAGTGACAGGAGATTCATAATGATCTTGAATGGATGCAACTGTGTCAAGTGAAACACTCAGACAGGGTCAAAAATCCTCACCCTAGTGCAGTCAATAGCAAAATACTAAGAAATACTGAACAAGGGCAATTTGCTTTCGTAAGACAACATACGCTAGCAAGTAATGCTGGAAGCACAGTGGGATCAGGCAATTTCTCAGAAATCAAGTTCGCATAGGTAAAATAATCTATTCGAATTACGTCATCTTGCTCTTCATTTGCATTAAAGTGGCAAAAAATATTTTTATTGCAAAATAATTGCTGTTATTCCAGTTCAAAAAGGACAAGAAAAAAAATCAAAGAAAGAGGATTAATAATGTTATAAAGCACATATCTTATTAAATGTCTTGATTGGTGGCTACCAACATGCAATTGATTAAGGGATAAAATTAACTTAGAAAAAATTTTTCCATGGCAACTCTCTTTCTGCACAATGTGTCATTTTTCAATTAGTTTCAGAGAAGTCTTCAGACTTTTGTGAAAAATGTATAGCAAGCAACTACATCCTATACATCTTTACAGTTCCTGGGGTCTGCTGTCACCTATGACCTACTTAGTTGCTTGCAATACAAATGCACATAGATCATACTCTGGTACAGTAAACACAACTCTCCAGTAAGTTGGCATAACTCTTCAGAGCTAGTATTTCTGCCAATCAGTGGCTAAGTGTCAAATCCTTTGCTAGCTATAGGCTTTTCCCAAAGAAAGGTATGTTTCATGTCTGTTTATAAACATGAATTCTTTACTTTGGGAGTTACTGACAAGATTTGACTTGTGACACAGAACAGGATTTTTATGAACTGCCCTTTCTGTTCCTACTTGGCTCATACGGAAAACCCTGGAGTCCCTTTTGCAAATACGTAAGTGTACAACAAAGATAATCTATCTTGAATACTAATAGGATGGAGTAGTAAAGAGCTTTCCTTTCTTATTTTTAATAAGGCTAATTAAATTCCATCCATCCCCCTTATGCACAGAATCTCTTTGAATGAATGCTCTTCATGAAATTTTCATGAGAAACATCACAATGTAACAGATTCAAATAGCCAGAACTGTTATATCTTTGACAGCCATAGCTTGTTTCCAATCTGAATTTCAGGTATTTGGCAATAACACCCAATATTCAACATAAAGTGAACTGGGAAAATAATGAAATTTCTAATTGGAGTGCTTATCACAGTGAATTTAGTTTTTAAGATGTTAATTGCTTTTTTTCTCTCTAAGTTTATTGGTAATTTGTACAAAACTGTCTTTACATTTTGATGATACTAAGTTTGACAGATCATAAATGCACTGTGCAGGAGAGCTGAGCATCAAATCAGTGAACAACTGCCTCTCAGCCGCAGTAACTATTAGAAAATTTTGATATATTGGTAGGTCTGCAATTTTACATGAGTTGAAAAATATTTTTTATTGCTCATTAATATGCTCTTTAGGCTCTAAACCACAGTATATACTACTGTTCTCTGTTAATATTCAGTTCTAGTGGATTAATTTCCAATTCATCAACAATTTAAATCAGACTTGACCTTCTCAAAGCCGTTTGGTACTGTCATTTTGAGTGGCCATTAAAGGGCAGATATCTCTGTCCTTGTGCTTAGTGAGTCATACACGTAATACATATTTTGTTTAGGATGACAGACACAAGAGAATTAGAAATAGAGCACATTCTTTAAATTTGTTAGGTGTCTTAACAGTGCTGCATTCCATTACTGTCATTAAGGGAATGCCTTCAGTACTGTGTTAGTATCATTTCCAGTTGGTAGAAGAGCTCTGCAAAAGTTATTTTTCATCAAATGTATGATCTGAACAACACAGAGAGGCAATTATAAAGGCTGGTTACCACATGAAACCTTAAGAGAGAATGAGAGGAAACTGCCTTGCGTTGCATCCCATTATAGTTGTCCTTAGTATTTCTAAACTGCTTCTCTGTGTATTCAGTCTGACATTGCTCATCTCCAAACAATGTCCTTGAGATTCCTACCTCAAGGTAGGAATGCTACCTGCTGCCAGTTTTGTTGAAGTGGCAATTGCTTCCCTTCCAAGCAACATGTATGGAAAAAGCACATTAATGTCTACACTCAGATTTCAGTATATCTACAGACATTGTCCAACACATAATTTCACATGTTGCTGTGCCTGTCTTAGAGGTGAGCCTGCCCTCACAAATGCAACAGCATTTGGACATCCCAGCTCAGCTTTTATGTATAAAGAGTGATTTTGACGGAGTAGTATCTTTAAAATACCAGCAAGTTAAATTATGCTCTACCAAAAAGAAACCGTACTTCCCTTTAAGGTTATCTATAGAAAAAAACCCCAAAACTGAACATAGCTGTGCCACAACCATATTTCATAAACTCTGTTCTGCTCATTCTTTAAATGTGTTTTCTCTCATCTTATATGAAAAACTCTGCTGTTGGAGTCTCTCTTTTTTAAATGACATAACACTTCCGTAAGATCACAGGAACTTCCCAAGCTGTGTCTGAAGGTATACAGTCAAGCCTATGTATTTACTGGATCTATAAGCTGGATCCAAAGAGAGAAGAGGATTTAATCCAAATCCACTACAATCGATTTGACTCCTCATGACAAACCTATCCACGTGTACAACACAGCTAAATGAAGAGAAAACCAGTGATCTTCATCCAGTATTTGTGCCACACCTTCTTAACATTTTGACTAGTTTTCCTGTAAAAACTTATTTTCAGATCATGTCTAGGCCCTGCTGGCAGCAAGAGTGGCAGCTTTTGGAAACAGATTGCGTCTTAAAGTCTTAAATTCTTCATAGCTACCTTGCTGAATCACTTTGTCAATCAGTTTCATGTTTTAACAAGAAAGACAGAATAGTGTGAATCATTTTCTCAATTACAGTACATTATGATAATATCACTATGATATGGAAATGAAGTGCAAATGTGAAGTACCCAGCGTAAATTGTAATGACTTTGATTGTAGGTTATGGAGTATAAAGGCAAGGTAATAGCACCAGGGTCCGAGACTGGACAATTGAAATGAAATCTGGTTAATATTTCTGTTAAGTATTTCCTTCCACATTAACTATTTGCACCATCAAAACACTCATGTTCCAGAATATCCATATTAACTTGTAGTTAAATCTGTGTAATCTCCCTAACTAAAATACATACTCAAAGTGTTTCATCATGCCCTTTAAAAAAATTTGTCCTATGTGAACCAGTTATTCTTAATGTGAAAATGGAGGGTGGTTCTCCATTCTATTCAGGAAGAAGAAAAAGTCTGCTTCAAGATTCACTGATAGCTTTGCCACAGGCAAATTTTAGTCATTCTGTAGCTCACAAAAAAAAAAAAAAAAAGGCACACATGGAGTATTCCCAGAATACACTATAGATACTGAAGATAAACTGCTGCAATAAAGTTTATTATTTCAAAGAACAGTGTAAATACAGCTCTTATTTTCACTATTCCAGATGGCAGCAGTGTATAATTTGCACTGTTTTGACATCATGACCTCATTATTCAAAATCATTCTTCCTGCAACACAGGATTGAGAACAGTAAAATCAAAGACAGTAGGGGAGGGAGTAAAATCCACATTTTGCAACAAAGCTGCTATTCTGTACTATTATTGAAGAACTATGGATATGAATAAATTGACAAATAAAAACAAGGCTGCTTCTAATTATACATAGAAGACTAATTTGGATTTAAAAGATAAAAAGCATCAAAGAAGTGCTAGTTAATAAACATTACTCCTATTGAAATATTTTACAAGGTAAATTTTGCCAAAAAATGTAATTATGAACACATAACAAATTCTTCTCCCAGGGTCCTTTGTTCAAAGCTGTTATATACAGACAGATACTTTAAATTAGTGGTGCTGTCAGTCAGTGAAGGAGGGTAATGTCTATACAACAAGAATAGATCTAGGTATCTGCTGGCATTTCTCTTAAATTTCATGCAATTATACCACACAAAGAAAGGGAATCAGACATTGATAGTATGATCAGACACTCACTAACCATTAGTAAATATTCAACAACAGATCAGCTGCCCATACCATTCTACTAAAAAACATGCATTTAAAAATATCCTTCATATATTGAAGAGCTGTGCAAAGCACACTTGATACAAAAGAAAACAAATTTGTTTAGTAGCTCTGTATGCAATTACCCTGTAAATTGCAAAGTAATGTCTATATAACAGAACATAGAGCCACTTAGACTGAATTATCATTTGTATGAATGTTGAAGCAGCAATTTCACTTTGCATTAAGTCAGTTAACTTTCATTGTTATTAGCATTTTGCCTTAAATAAGTTCTATTTTAACAAATGAGTGCATTGAGCCTTTGAAATTAGATATCTTCGTAAGGACACGAAAACGGAAAAAGGAATTGTCACCTTTTGGCAGTTCTCAAATTCTGCTAAATTAAAGACTGCATATAGCAAGCTCTTTCTGAAGTGACCTGTCTCACTCATGCGAACAATGGAATCCCTCTCACTCTTCTTTAACAATGACATTCGGAACAACAAGAATTAACATCTGGAGGGTCATCACTCATATGAAAACACAAACCTCAAAATAAGGGTTTATTGTCACATTTGCACTCAGGCACTGTCATAGCTTATAACATAGCGTATCATCTGAACATCATATGCTCAAACTTGGTTATGACTGAACTTTCAGATGTATGTTCCGCTTACTGGAAATGAAAAGGGAAATACAAAAGGCTGTGTTCTAAAAAACAAAAGGTAGGGAATCCACTAATCCCCGACAGATGTCCCTTCTCTAACATAGGAAGAGGACTCAGACCAAAGTATGTTAATGAAACAGAGAGTGTGAAGCAGTGTTTTAAGTGTGGGGTATCATATATTTAGGAAAAGAAACACTTAACTTCCGAAGTGAAGAAGATACAGCATCCCATATATTTCCATATGCAAATGTTCACAAGAACAAAACTATGCATTTTGCACTGGTGAAAAAAAGACCAGTGGACAGCAAAGGGCAGCTATATGAATTCCCATGATTACCATTTCTAATTTGAAGCTGTTTCCAGACAGGGTTAGGATTTAGATTACACTAAATCAGGGTTAAATTGAGGCTTGCCAAGAATGAGGATTAGAAAAATGCATGATTGCTCTTAGTCAATATTTTTAACACACTAATATTTCTGTTTTCACATCCTCGTTACATTCATTTGAAAAATAAAGGGTAAAGATTAACAGTAGTGCAGTGATGGCAGTCTTTGCTTTGCTTTAAGCTTTAGTTTTTCACATCACACACAGTTTTATGGTGCAGTAAATAATGAGATCAGCAGCATCTTCATATGTACCCCAGAGCTCACTTCTCACGTTAGAAGTCTGAATATACAGATTGGTCAGGAACACATAAAGGCATTCTTTTCCTTCCCTTCCCCTCCTTCCTACTCATTAATACTCCATATTAAAATATTCATACTAGTAAATATACATGACACTTTTCATAAGTAAATACCTCATAATCATTCTGAAGTATAAAGCAGTAAAGAACCACAATAAAGTTGTAACATACTAATTTGACAGAAGCAGCTTGCTTTTGCTTCATCAAAAAGGACAAGAGAGAAGTGAGCACGATAGCAAAGGAGTTGTCAGACCATACAGTCCCCTTTTCCCTCTTTCCTCCTCATTTGCACTACATGTCTAAACCTAAAGGAGTGATAATACCACCTAAGAGAGTCAAACGAACTCAGCTTGTGATCGTGGTCATTTCTGTTACTGATGTGACACAGCTTTCAATGATTTGTTTACTCAATGCCATAAACTTACTGGGTACTTTTTAATACAGCCTACATACTCTGCAGGCCAAACTGACAACTATAAACTATACTAACTGCATTAATGTCACAGCTGCAAAATTTAAGGGCCTGAACTGTAGTGGAAAACCCACCAACTTTGTTTAAGTCTTGTTTTGAAAGGAGAATAATACTATTTTTTGCATTTCTAGCTCAGCATCAAATTTGTGCATTTTAGAAAGGGGAGGATTTTCAATTTGATAGGTGGGTGAAAAGGTGCCTCCTAAGGCCCTTAGAAGAAGTAAATAAGGAATAAGGGTGATGATATTGTATCCCACAAATTTTGACAAAAGATGTTTGGGTCAGGTCACTAAAAGCACTTTTGGTGCAGTGACTTAAACAGTAAGTTATTCAAGATAGAGGTTATGCATTCTGACTGCTTTTTATGGTGCCTGGCACAACAATGCTACCATACAGATGAAGTAATTTGGATGTTATTGCAGTATTTCAATAAACAGCAAACATAATGATGAACAGCAAACAATAAAAGTGCTATTATTGCTGCACAGAACAAGAAAAAGGAGATGTGTTGTCAGAACAAACGTTGAACTCTTCAAATGCAGTTCGAGAGGATATCTCTTGAAACTCAGTCTTACTAAGCATTACACTAATGCTACTGGTACAAAATATGCAGTTTTTCTACATCTAATGCAGCATTTATCTTCATTGGTCTGAAGAACATGAAGAACATTCATAACACTTACATGACTACAGATAAGTGACTGTAAAAAAATAACAGATACAATAGCTTCACATTTTTGTGGTTTGTTTGCTTTTATCTTTTAAGTCTTTTCAGCACTACGAACACGTCTATCAATTAAGAAAATGCTGGATGAGAAAAGGAAGATGTAAGATGACAAAGCAATGCCTTAAATCCTGTATCCCTAATATTTATGATGATAAGATAGAACACAAAGTGCTGGCAAATGTTAAAACACAGGGCATCTTTGAAGCCATATGAATGTTTAACAGAACCAAGGAAGCATTTCCTTTCTGAGTGGATGGTGAAGTTCTTCCCTGGTGGCCTGGCTATGGAGGGAATAGGTGTTCTCTAGACCTCACTCTTCATCTTCCTGAATATGAGGGAGGTATCCCTCTCACCACTTGTGTCCATCTATGGGAACATTCCCTCTATGTCACAGGTACTGAGAAGACACCTAAGGATCTGTTAGCAGGGAAGGATAGGCATAGGAGAAGAGGAGAGGAGAAGAGAGGAGAGAGGAGAGGAGAGGAGAGGAGAGGAGAGGAGAGGAGAGAAGAGAAGAGAAGAGAAGAGAAGAGAAGAGAAGAGAAGAGAAGAGAAGAGAAGAGAAGAGAAGAGAAGAGAAGAGAAGAGAAGAGAAGAGAAGAGAAGAGAAGAGAAGAGAAGAGAAGAGAAGAGAAGAGAAGAGAAGAGAAGAGAAGAGAAGAGAAGAGAAGAGAAGAGAAGAGAAGAGAAGAGAAGAGAAGAGAAGAGAAGAGAAGAGAAGAGAAGAGAAGAGAAGAGAAGAGAAGAGAAGAGAAGAGAAGAGAAGAGAAGAGAAGAGAAGAGAAGAGAAGAGAAGAGAAGAGAAGAGAAGAGAAGAGAAGAGAAGAGAAGAGAAGAGAAGAGAAGAGAAGAGAAGAGAAGAGAAGAGAAGAGAAGAGAAGAGAAGAGAAGAGAAGAGAAGAGAAGAGAAGAGAAGAGAAGAGAAGAGAAGAGAAGAGAAGAGAAGAGAAGAGAAGAGAAGAGAAGAGAAGAGAAGAGAAGAGAAGAGAAGAGAAGAGAAGAGAAGAGAAGAGAAGAGAAGAGAAGAGAAGAGAAGAGAAGAGAAGAGAAGAGAAGAGAAGAGAAGAGAAGAGAAGAGAAGAGAAGAGAAGAGAAGAGAAGAGAAGAGAAGAGAAGAGAAGAGAAGAGAAGAGAAGAGAAGAGAAGAGAAGAGAAGAGAAGAGAAGAGAAGAGAAGAGAAGAGAAGAGAAGAGAAGAGAAGAGAAGAGAAGAGAAGAGAAGAGAAGAGAAGAGAAGAGAAGAGAAGAATTTTTTTGCTTGGGGTAAGTTTCACCGCTTGAGTCAAATTAGCTTTGAGGAAGTGTGCAGACAAGGTTAGAGGGTATTTTCTTCTGGGGGAAACACAGACATTCACTTCTATTCTGGAATAATACACAAGAGCTTTCTCTGTAGCAGAGGACACATGTTGCTTAAACCCCAGCTTTTTCACTTGCTCTGTGCCCAAGTTCAATAATTACTGCTGTCTGACGAATACCCTTTAATAAGTATGGATTTGCACAGCAGAATCTCATATTAACGCTCAATAGCATACATGTGGATGAAGACATATATGTAGTAACATAGAAATGTTACTATTTCTAAAGCCTTTTCTAAAGCCTGAAGCAGCCATCACTTCCAGGTTTTAATCTCAAAAAGACTCACAGGTTCATGATATCAAAAACATAGTTTTGCTATGGATTATTTTGCGCCCAAACCAATGTTAGAATTGGCTGTAGTCTGAGACTTGGACTTCTACCTGACATTTTGTTGCTGCCCTAAACTGAGGTAAGTGGGACTAGTCTGGGATCTAACATCCCAGACTAGTTGTAATAGGAAGTGCTGTTTTTATAAGTGACAGGTAATGTCTTTATTGCATGGAAGAAAATCCTCAGCATCCTGTCATGCTTTCTAGCAGTGGCCTGCCTTTGAAGCAAGCACAGAGCGCCTGGTGATGCAAGGCAGCATTCATTCTGATCCGCTGAGAGGTAGCACTTACATTCTTCCTGAGTATTTTTCACAATAATAATCATATGGCCTTGAAAGAGCTATTGTGAATTGTTATGAACTGAACTGAGTAAACTTAAGCACGCTTTCTGGAAGACTGAAGAAGAGAGACAAACTTTAAACATGTTTTCACATTTGTCTGGCAACAACAGCTAATACTTCTCATGGAACTGTAAATGAAGAATGGCATGGGGATTCATTTATAAGATGTTGAACATAGAACAAAAAAGGATTTACTCAGCTTTGCTGTAACCCTTGCTGCAATTTACTTGACTAATTGAACCACAACTTATATCATCAGTAATTCGAAATAGAATCTTGGCTTGGCATAGGAGCGCAGGATGTTAAAAAAGGTGCTTTTTTTAAAAACTGTTTTACATGGTAAGCTCAAGGATCACACCTGTAAGCCTGTCATAATTATTTTAACTAATTATGAAATCCAGTGCTACCTCTAGAAAATCAAAATCCATGATGGGCGGTCTAAAATGAAACTTATTAGAGACTACAATTTGTCATCAACAGTATTTGTGAGCATTTGCTTACTAAATATTAAGTTTATTTTATGTATAGATAAACTTTCTGTTTTCAGTTTCCTTTTAAGGTAATTTTCTCATCAAGTTTCGTCTAGCTGATCAAAGATGATGCTAAACAACGCAGGAGGTACTTTCTAGAAAAAATGGAAGTGAGGGTTGGGTTTTTCGGTTTTGCTTTGTTTTGTTTTTTATAAAATAAGTTTCTGCAAATGAAAATTGTAATTTGTTAACACAGACACAGTGCTGTTTCAGTGCAAGTGGAATACTGTACTAGCATGGACATCAGGAAGGAGTTGTTCTGTGTGGCTGGAAGTCATGGACCTAAATGAGTGCTGGGATGATGCTTGAACAGTCCAGTGTGATTGCCAGAAGGCTGAGGGAGTCATGATAGCAGGCAGGGCGACAGTGGTGGTGGGGAAGTGCATCTGAGAAGGAATACAAAGAAAGTTTCATGTTACAACACTTGCTCGCTAATTCATCACAAACTGTTCTTTAAAAACAGTTAATGAAGTCAAACAGCTGTAGAGAGCCAGTTCCTGCCTTTAAACAGTCATAGTGTGACAGACTAAGCTTAGCATAGCACTGTATGAGCCAAGCACATTAAAAATCAGTGTAAGAACAAAAAACCTCCAAGCACACTCTGCGGACAGACTTAACACATGATAAGTTGCATGAAGGAGGTAGAAATGAAGAAAATAAAATTCTGGAAAACAGAAGATGTGAATCTGTCCAGTGTTGAATTACCACTGAATGAGTCCCTATGCCACAGAAGCAACACAAACAAATGACTGAGAGTGACAGGGTTGTGTCTGATTTCAACAGTGGAACTGTTTCTTCTTAGATTTATTAGTAATAACAGCTGTCATCCATTTTATAACCGAATACAAAACACATCTCTTAGAGAACAGATCAAGCTATTTTTCCTGCAAGCTGGAGAGGCAGGCATGAAGATTATTATATGCACCCTTCAGAAACGATTGGGAGCATGTCAGATGTTACAGTAACTGAGAAATAATTTCTGCTTGTAAATGGACACCAGTGACGAGTGGTGTTCCTCAGGGGTCAGTACTGGGAATGGTGATGTTTAACATCTTTCTCAGAGACATGGACAGTGAGACTGGGTACACCCTGAACAATCTGCTGATGACACCAAGCTATGTGGTGCAGTCAACATGCTGGAGGGAAGGGATGCCATGCAGAGAGACCTGGACAGGCTTGAAAGGTGGGCCCGTGCCAACCTCATGAAGTTCAACAAGGCCAGGTGCAAGGTCCTGCACATGGGTCCAGGCAATCCCCTGCGCGAATACAGGCTGGGCAGAGAATGGATGGAGAGCAGCCTTCAGAACAACTTGTCGGTCGATGAGAAGCTCAACAAGAGCTGGCAATGTGCCCTCACAGCCCAGAAAGCCAGCCGTATCTCGGGCTGCATCAAAAGAAGCATGGCCAGCAGGTCAAGGGAGGTTATTCTGCCCCTCTACTTTGCTCTTGTGAGACCCCCCGGGGAATCCTTGGTCCAGCTCTGGAGCCCCCAACATAAGAAGGACATGGACCTGTTGGAGCGGGTCCAGAGGAGGGCCACAAAGATGATCAGAAGACTAAAGCACCTCTGCTATGTAGACAGGCTGAGAAGAGTTGGGGTCATTCAGTGTGGTGAAGAGCGGGCTCCAGGGAGACCTTATAGCAGCTTTCCAGTACTTAAAAGGGGCCTATAGGAAAGCTGGAGAGGGATTTTTTATCAGGTAGGTAGACTTCTTAGGCTTTGGAGTAGACTTTTTATCAGCTGTACGTCAAGGGGTAACAGTTTTAAACTGAAAGAGCGTAGATGATCTTTAAGCTCCCTTCCGACCCCCAAAATTCTGTGATTCTATAAATATATAGCAATAAATCTTAGACTACGCAACAGTATTTCACTATTTTTTTGTACCTGAAGAAGACTTAAATTCAACCTGTGTATGCTAAACACCTTTCTGCTTTATTTTATTAAGGTTTACTACTTTGAATAAGTGCTACTACATAATCTGTTCTGAGTATTAACTGAAAGGGTAAAACAGGGACTATAAAAAGAAGGGTTGGTTGGTTTTGACTTTTCAGTAACTTCCAGCTCCTTTGGCACATGAGGGAAATACGTTGCTAATATATACCTAGCTTGTTTTAGGTGTTCTTACTCTAAATATGGTGTTTCTGGAAAAGGTTTGTCTCAACTGCTTATCCTGATGTATTAAAACATTTCTGAAAAAGATGACTTTTAGCCTTTAAATTGACACATCTGAGCCTTCATGTTATTACAGGACCTGATGGTATATGTGTCCATAAACAGTATTATCTCCAAAGTCCCACTTAAACATCTTATTTTCCTTTCAAAACCCACCAACACGCCATCCTGAAAGAGTACCATCAAAAGGTTTGAGAAAAACACTGCCTTGAATTTTGGCCTTAAAAATCTCTATGCTTCTACAAAGCAAGAGAAAAATCTTTCTCTATTTATCTGGTTTTGTAAACCACTAGGAGAAAATTTTCCAAGGTAAACATTGAAGTTCACTTTATTACATGACTTTTTGGTCCATGACAAAAGTCAGTATCATGGAGATCACAGCTGCAGTAACACTTCCACAAAGGTCTTATGTGAACATACTGGAAATTTCCCTCTGCACCAAAATGTCTGAAAGCTCTTAGGAACTACCAGGAAGTACCTGGCAAATGTACACCTCTCTGGTGCTATGCCTGTGATCATCTTTATCAGCTCATACAGTAAGTAGGATGACATGAACTGCTGATGCCAACTTAAGTCTTCAAAAGCAAAAGAAAATAATGGTTTTGCCAGATGATCTCCTGCTGAAGTCTTGAAGAACTTGCAACAAGCACTCTTATGTTTTTCCATCAGCTCTAAATGAGCTTATAGAAACAATCTTTCTCACAACAAAATCTAAAAAAATATATAATCAATTAAATTCATATTACCAGGGGTAATATTCTTATTTTGTGCATAAATTGAGGCACAAAGTCTTTCATTCCAGAAAAGTAGATATAAAGTCCTTAGAAAACATCTTAGTCTTTGTGAAAAGCAAAAATAAATCCAACTGTCAGCTGTAAGTTATTGCTTCCTGTTTCCAACTTAATGCAGGACTTCAGAAACTATCAAGGTTTTAAAAATCAGGGTACATCAGCTACAAATTGGGGGACTATTTTTCTAATTATTCTGAGTCAGGAAAAAGTATATCCATTATGTAGCAGGAAAATATGTAGTAATGCTAAATAAATGTATGCACAGGAAATGCAAGGCCAGCAAGTAACTTAGTGTAAATTATGCAACTTTTCTGAGTACGTGGGATTAGCTATAGAAGCTTTCAGAGATCTCCTTCTGTCCTTAAAGCCAGGTTGGATGGGACTTTCAGCAACCTTGTCTAATGGAGGGTGTCCTTGGCCAGGGCAAGAGGGTTGGAACTAGATGCTCTTTAAGGTCCCTTCCAACCCTAACCATGCTATGATTCTATCTTTTTAACTCCTGGATAAAAGTTCTTTTCAATGAAGGTAACAAAATTAATTTTGATTGCTACTATTTATGTAACATTACTTTGCAAGGCATTTCACAAAGCAGACCTATCCATTGCAGAGAAAAAAAGGTACAGTTACATCTCTATAGCGTCATATAATTACAGTAGATATTTCAAATTTCATAATGAATTCCTTATTTTTTTACAGTATTTAGTTTTGTCATACGAAAGACAGTGAGAGCATTCACAGTATTTCTGAGTCTAAAATGCACCTGCTCCAAAACAGTTTTAATGGTGAAGCCACTACACATTAAAAGAGATCATTCAAAATCAGTTTTCTATCATTCTGTAACATTGCATAACTGTGAAAATGATGAAAAAACAGTATTGCTCCATATTTCTTAAACCTAGGCAGTCTGTTCCAAATAATCACATGTAGAAAATTATTTCTTGATTGGCTGCCAATGGCTTTAAAACTTTTTCATTACAAAATTTATCTAGCTTAAAGCAAATGAGTAGTCTCATTGAGAAAACTGACTGTAATGGAACTATTTATACACGGAAGTATGTTGCTGAACCAGCTGTCACATATTCTAAATTCATTGCCATTTTATTTCATTGGCTATTTCATACTATGCTTTCTTCCTATTCTAAAAGCAAATCAGATCATTTATAAGTTTTCCCCCACACATGACAAATATCCCATTCTCTTTCCTTATAAGTGAAATCAACTTGTATGCATATCACTTATCTGTCTGAAGATTCATAAAGCACTGCTTAGATTTTATGGTGAGTACCATAACAATTTAGACATGCATCATCAAGAACACTTAATTTCAGCATGGTATTTGGGCTAGCTCTTATGCTAAGCAGATACAGCATTGCAGAGAAATAAGTGATTATTTTCTAATATCATGGGAAGAACAAGGAAGCCATTTAACATATGTTCATAATACTAACCATCAAGCTTTTTAGGGCCCAAACAGGTAGCCATTTCATGCAAGCAACACTAAAAATTAGTTAGTAGAAAACCAAGATAAAAGAGCAAAAGGTAATTTTCAAGCTGATGTTTTGGCAGTGCAGATGGAGTAACCTGCACAAATGCAGCCCTGCACATATGCAAACCCTAAATAAAAATCCCACTGGATTTTATGAACATTCTTGGCTAATAACACTCTTTTTTTTAGATCACAATAGTATGCTAAGACAAACAGAACTGAGCTCTTAGCACTGTGCCAAAGTATCTGCTGAGTATTAGCTAAATGGTAAGATTAGCACTTACTACTACCACTTGCTTTAGCAGCTACATGTTAGTTGGACTACCTTTGTTATTTAGATGTTATAAGACTAAAAGTTCACAGCTGGAGGTTATAGGGGAGTAGGAAAACAACCACATTCTCAGTCAGTATGAGACGTTAGTTTAATAATTATTACAATAAATCACATATGTTTTTTATTCTTCTCTTGATGCGCACATAATACTAATTAACTTTAATAGGAGTTACAGACATGCATCAAAAGAACGCATACAAATCCTAGAATTCATTTTAAACACAAAAAACCAGCATTGCACCTGTTTGTATGAAACCCTCACACAAAATGCTCTATAAATTTAATACCACCCATATTAATACTGTTAACTGTTAAAAGTGAGACATTTATTTTATATTGACTTTATTTTACTATGCCCTTAAGTGTTTTAAGTGATTTCTGTTGCTCCATCTGTGCACCAATTTACTTTCTTATAGTAAGGTTCCGTTTTCCCTTTCCCAATTTTTCTCTACAGTAGTGTAACAAGTTATCTTTACTTCTGTAAGACTATGGAGATAGATGCTTAGAATACACTTACTGAGTTTTATGCTTAGTCTTCTTGGTATTTTTGCTCTGGAGAACAGTACTTTTTAGAACTCTTTCCCCCCCCCCCCCCTTTTTTTTTTTTTTAACTCTGGTGTTAACCACAGGAAATTAAGACTTAGGAAGATTTTACAAAGGCCTACAAAGTTCTGGTGAACGTGGATTGCTTCATTCCCAAGACGACAGCTCTCCCAGTTTTGGTATTGCTTTAACGTGCCAGACAAACTGTCTACTTCCAGGACTGAATACCGGTAGGCCACTGCATGAGATTTGGTGGCACCAGTATTCCTGGGTGGAATGATTTACTTTTCCATTTCTTAGCCTACTGTTTACGGTGAAGCTCCCATCTCTGAAGCTGTTTAAGAGATGTTTGGGTGTGTACTGCCTTCTAAGAAGTAGGTACAGAAAATGTTTACGATGACTCACATTCTTTCTGCCTTTCCTAAGATGTTCTTCATGTGCAAAGGGACAGCTAAGTTCACTCACAATTTGGTGGAAAAAAAAATAATGGAATGTGCTAGCCTACTACAATATAAAGGCTAAAAGACTATAGGTAAAACTCCCAGAAGAATTACAAGCATAGAATTCTGAAAGAAGAACTGATAAAGATGCGATATCTGCAATATGACTTGACTATGCATGTGAGATACTTGCGCTCAAACTCAAACCAACCTAATGATCACATCTGTATGCAAAGTCCAAAATTTAAACGTGATGAAGACATACGTGGTACCTAAAAACTGAAAAAAAGCCTCAGTTTGTTTGTGAGAGCAGTGAATGTAATAGCAGCATAATCACTCCACAGATATTAAGAGCAATTTTATGTTTTCCAAATTGAGTAATACCATATTTTATTCTGGGTTTTTTTTCACTCTTTAAAAAAAAAATCTAGCTAGTAATAGAGCATTAAGAGCAAATGGTGGTTTCTATTTCTTTTTGTATACCAATGTAACTACTAAATGCCAAGCAGTCACATTTCATTTCATTGATTCTTATTGAACAGCTTTGTAAATGATGATCAAATAGAGTCACAGAAATGAAAAATTTCCTTAAATCCTATTCCACCGTTTCTAGAATTATTTCTTAATTTACTTCATGTTCACTCAAAATTAGCATCACATCTTGGGGGAAATGCAAAATATGACAGAAAATACAGAAAAGAAGTGTTTAGATATATTCAAGCACAGATTGCTCCTTATGAACTTGAAGCTCAAAACCGACAAGAATAAAGAAGTAGATATATAATCCTATAGAGGATTACTAGCCTTAGTAACCACTTTTAATCGCAATGCTAGCCATCCATTTGGGCTAGCAGCTAATTCATTTTACCTTTTTTGATCATTTTCACAGAGCAAAACAGCTTTCTAAAAACAGTATTAGAGATTTTTGAAAACACAGAAAATAAAAACTTAGCCTAGAAACACCTAACAACATTTCAGGCTGACTTCAGAGAATCAATGTTACTTCTACATTTGAATGAAGAAAAACAGAAAGACTGATGACGATTATACAGTTTGTAGTGAACCTACATATTAGAAAGAACAGGCTTTGTTACAAGGCACACAGCCAGTACACTCAGAGTTAAAAAACAGGTCAGCTTTATGTGACCTGCTGCTACGTTTCAAGTAAGGAGCAAGCCACCGGATGATGCTGTTTTTGGGAAAAAATATCCAGATTGGATAAAATAATTTGAGCTGCTGTACAGCATGGAAGGTTTGAGACAAGGATGTCTGCTTCTGTATTTCCTACTCATACTAAGTAGCATTTGCAAGGAGTTCTGCAGACTTCTACAGGACTATTTTAAAGTCCAGCATCTATGAGCAAATACTATTTTAATAAGCAAATGACCAATAACGAATCAAACAACAGTAGGTACAATCCTACAAAACAGAATCAGAATTTGTAGCAAAAGACAGTTTGTGCACTATGAAATGCTCTCAGAATCTAGCAAACAGCTCTTCAGTTCATTTTCACAGCCAGCTGGTCTATCACAAAAAATGATTCCATGTTGTCTGTGTAATTACTACTCATACACATGAAATACATGTGTTCTACCCAGGGTTTTAACTCAAATAATCACTTGGTACCTCTCAACAACATTCTCTTTCAAAATATTAACGGAATCAGGGCTGAAGCATCTCAATTTGTCCCAAGATACAGAAACTGACCTATAAAGGCATTGCAATTGAAAAGTAAGAACCCTTGAATTTCTCAGTGCTCCCTGTGAGATACAAGAGTTCAAGTAGTTCATCTATTTTAAAACACTCTACTGTTCTTACCAATTAACTCAATTTGATACCAGACTAAAAATCTGGAAAAAAGTTACCTGTTCTCAGAGATTTTAGAAAACATGTTCCAGTAACTCATATTACATATTACATTATTGGAAATGCCAAAATTACTATAAACTTTGTGACATAGAGATTTTAGAGGTAGCCCTACCTTCGGAGGGTAACAGGTAACAGAATTTTACTTTTTTGATCCAAGTAGCTTGTGGGTCGAAAGACCATATCTGCCTTGTGGTTTGTCTACAGTAACCACTATTTTGTTTCCTGCTAGACAGAATAAAGACACTTCTGTGGGGAAGGAGGTAGAGTGTCCAAGACTGATTTTGCAAATTCCTTAAACAGCTTTAATTTTTTGGTTAAGTACAACATGTCTATGTTCTCCAGTAACAGTCATTCTTGCTCTGGAAGGTACTTAAGTAAAAAAATTTTGGGCTGGGTTCTAAGGTTTTTAGCAGTCAGATCTTCTGTTTTTGTATTGAAGATCCTGTTACGATGGCAATTTCTGTCAGTATTGTTTTTCACTGTCCACAAATGAGTATAATAAAACATCTTTCAACCAAACACCTCTAAAGAACACAGTATGGTGTTTCTCCTCCTTCTGAAAACAAACAAAAGGAACCCAAATGATCCAAACTTTTTATGAATTTAGAAAATAATGTAATATTATTAAATACTGTAATTTTGAGCTTAAGAAAGCAGGAAACCAGTATAGTCAACAGAATAAAAAACAAGAGGCCAGTGATACATTTTTTCTTCCTTTTATATATTATGCCATGCGCAGTAAAAATGAATAGGAAATATGCTACCAGTTTTATAATATCACAACATTTCAAAGATGCAGAAATTCATTACAACTTCTGTGCAGTGTCTAGATCACCACATTTAACCTCTTTGATAATATCTTTACTGGGAAACTATTTTTACCTCTGATTATTGGTATTATTCTTTATCTGCAGATTCTTTAGCAGGCTTTGTGAATTTAATCAGAATCACTGCATTCCCCTGTATGATTAAATTTAGCACATTCTGATTTCATCTTTACTATGGTTCAAGTTGATATCACCACTCACAATAGCAGATCCTGATTTTTAAGCTTGAAAATGCTATGAAATCTAACTGCATACCATGTTTTACAATCAGCTGTTTTAGCAGATCACGAGACATACAAATTCATATCTTCAGGTTCACTGGCTACATTGATAGGTGAAATACGGAGAGGAGGGATGCTACAAATGAAAGCCTCCTATAAAATTAGAATACCTGTCAGTGACAAAATAAAATATTTTGTTATTTACAGTCCAAATACTTAAAGGAACTTCACCTCTCCATAAGCTGACCATATAGTTTGTTAGATATTTGCATAACAGATTTCACAAATTGATTTTCATATGTGAAATTTCAAATGACTTGTCTGCATTTTTTGTTGAATAGTTGAAAGAGGTTTTCTGTCTGTAGCTTCTGAAAAGGAGATAATAAAATGGCAGCCGTTCTGAAAATATGCAGAAGGAATACAGCAGGACTCCTCCATAACCATGGGTGACCTGAAAAAAATCTGTCAGGACTGATTTGTTTTTCCAGTTTCCCTATGAGAACCCACATTACAAAAAAACCCTAAAAATCTTCATGTGCATTATCATCTTCAAATATTCAGTTACAATAATGGTGAGAAAGTCAGATAAAAGTTTATAGCAGCCTTTCTTTACAAAAGAAAAGGCCTAATGGATTTTCCAGCTAAACAAAAAATCATCGGGTCACAGGGCATGTTTGTTTTCTGTATTGCTCAGGGAATACCAAATAAAATCTTTTTTTTTACTGCAACGTACTGACAGGGTAAGTAGAGTTCAGAAAATCGCAACAAAACTTATGAAGCACCTCAATGAAGTAGTTCATTGTGCAGGCTTAGGAGACTAATGTTAGAGCTCTTTTAGGAAATAATTAAAATAAATAACAATTGAGGAGGCAGAGGATGAGCACAAAAGTAAGGACAGGTATGAGATAAGAAAGCCTTTCAATCAGTCATAAGTAGGATCAGAAAGTAGCCTAAAGAGGAATCACTGGCATCTTACCAAGTCTAATTTAATTAGCGGAATAGTGTATGTTTAAAAAAAAAGATAAAAGCAATAATGACAAAACCAGTATTTACTCAGTGGTACTATATATAAGAAAGATTGCCTTATGGGAAATAAATGATAAATACTTGCCAAATGCAAGAATCCTGGATAAATTCATAAATTGGTTTATTGTCTAGCCTTGGAGTTGATGAATATAATTGATCTGCATAAATAGGCCCTAATTTTTCCATTGTGATGTTTCAAGATAATTCTATGATTTTGAGTCAAAATATGCAAATTCCTAGTATCTTTGTAACAGACACTCATTTTCCCCCACAAATCTTCTTTTAAAGCACACTTCAAAATCTTATTATGAATTTATTTTTATTAGTATTGTGAGTTACTTTCATATAGATATTATTTTTGTATTCTGTTATTAGTAGCTGTAATAGCACATTAGAACATAAAGAACTCAGTGGTACGGGCAAGTTTATTTAAATTATGATGTCATATAATGCTTTCAGTAGATTTATAGCTGCATTTTTTCCAGTAGCTTATATCTATTTCATTGTAAAGGTTTTGTGGGAAGAACAGTGTTACCGTATAAGCTTGTAGAGCGTCCAGCACAATGGTGCTTCAATTTTGATGGGAAGCATAGAAAGCTATTGTAATACCAATACAATATTTCTTGATTGAAATATTAGATAAATACATGACAGCTGATGGGACCGTGTTATTCTCTACAAGGATTTTGAATCCACTGTTTTTTCCTTTTTATAAAATCTGAGTGCTGTTTGTGACAATAGAATATTTTCATTCATGCCACAGTGGAGCAAATGCAAAATAGTGACTTAATATATGATAAGAGTATGGCTAGTGACAATAGCACTATTTTGGTAAATAAATTACTTTGAGCTATCACATGCCCCAAAGTAAATGGACAGCTGGAACACTTTTCAACAAGCTATTAGTGTGCAAAGATAAAATGATGTACTTTTGCATAGACAAAATCTTGGTACAACAGCCAAAACAGCGGATTTGTTAGATTCCAGTCGTCATGCAGACTGCTAGAAAAACTGTTTAACTTTACCTTTCAAACAGAGAGATGAGAATCTGACACAATTTATAAGGCTATTTCTGGGCTGTCAATCAGAGCAGGCCAAGACACGAACAGTGTATTTGCAAGTTATCGGGAACTTGCCAAATGTAGACACAGAAATTAGACTGCTACATTAGTCTATGAAGTTTGGATTATGGAAATACAAGAAAAACGAAAGAAAAGCAATTGGGCAAATGAGGATATCACTGATCAAACACTAGGCCGTAACACAAAAATAGTATCTGTTGACTTTTTTTTTCAGTTATTTGCACTGATGAATGATTAAATAAATCACAATTATCTACTGAACAATAGCCTTCAAAGCAAGAAAAACAAAATCATCAAGATTTGCCTTCAATAATCTAACAAGGGCTTCATGTCTTGTCTTAGAAAAACTAACATAAACAATGTTGTTAGGCTGTTCAGCCAAGAAGAATTGCTTTTCAGCAGGATGAGATGCATAATAATTTTTGTTAAAAAGAAAAATGTACTATATTGCAATAATACCTTGTCTATTTTTTTCAAGAAGTGTCCTTGGACATCAGAAGATTGAATTTCAATTAGATTACCCTTCTAATGCTCTGTAAACATAATCAAATATAGCTGACTTTTAGCGGGCTAGAAGATATTCTTCTGTGTACAGATTTGAATACATTCATGATCCTACATGATGAAAAATACTGGAAATGGAAAACACCAACTAGGTCAATAAGCTGCTTAATTCAAGATTCTTTCCAATGATCCATCTTTAGCTTGTTTTTTCTTGTCACATTTTCACTATTCTTTGCCTATGATCTCACAAATATTCTGTATTCCTTTATACTTCACCATTCTGAAGCTTAGTGGTATATATCCCCAATGATATGTATCATATCTATTATGATTATTATCAGATTTTTCAGATTAATGAACACTGAGAGTAAAAGCATCTTTAACTAGCAACAAGCTCTATTCTATTTTGGCTGACATGCTTTGATGCAACTTCATGGCCCTTACAACAGGGGAAGCCTTAAAAGGAAAAGGAAAGGTTAGACAAGGAACGTGGCTGCATTTTCATAGTCTAATAATTCTATTAAGCAATCTATTGACTCTTTTCCTTCTATTTCATCTGCTTTAGAGTAATGAACTCCAAAGCAGATGAAATAGAAGCAGATGAAACACATCTTTTTAGAATAAAATTATGAAGGGGCCAGTTAACCAAGGACTAAAAGTATGTATTATGATGGAAGGATGAACCACAAAAAACATGTAAAACTGAACTCTCATTAATGTGATTTTTGAAAAAAAAAAAAAAAATCCAGAAAGAATTAAAGCAAAAAAAATTTAGTATTTTGAAGTCAGATTATTAAAACAACTCATCTGCCATAATAGAAACAGGTTTGTCTGTTGTCACCAGCCTGCTTAATCCTTCAACAGTACGTTCTAATGCAAATTTCACCCTTCCTCTTCCTTCCTTGAAAAATTGACAGGACACATAAACTTCATCCCTTTGTTTACTCTTTGTGTGTGTGCTGTGTGTGTGATATATCCTCTTTTCTGACTTAGCTAATTAGATAAAAATCTGTTTTGTCCCCATGAATTAAGCTTCTAAAATTCATGTGCTTGAAATAAAATTCAGCAGTGTTAAAATGGACAGGAATGAATTTGGGAACACTTTGTACTTATTTCTAATTCCTTTATTTACAAGCCTTTTTACATACAGTTCAGTCTGATCTATGAGCTTGCTTTTGCTCTTAACAAGGCTAAACCTCATTTTTTCCATCTCTGTCCTCCTCTCACTTTCTCTTCCTCCCTTCCTTCTTTCCTCCCTCTCTTCCTCCTTCCTTCTTTTGTGACTGTCTTCACAAAATGTCATGTAAGCATCACAGAAAATTTTAGGGAGTTAAATGTTTCAAAAAATCTTCAATTGTAGTTGAAGCAGTTACAGCTGAAGAACTGAAAACACATCAGAACTGAAGACTAGTAAGGCCCCAAGTAACCTGGAATTTGGATGACTATTCAAATAGAAAATAACAATTGTTAATAATAACAAAATTGTATGTGTCATAATGCTGTTTCTATTTGTAGCAATGATTCTTTGTTCAAAGTCAAAGATCTAGTTGGTGATCTATCAAATTAAAAAATAATCAAATAGCTTTCTCCTCCTCTGATGGGGAAAAAGACAGTCCTTTCCTTGTTTTATCTAGAAGACAAAACACACAGTACAGCTTTCGTTTTGTTGAAGTGGGCTGCAACACCAGCACGGAATATCACTCAGAGACCACTTACGTGACTGGAACTTTTAACTGAATGATCTGTTGGGAAACATGGTAACACCAAAGCCAACAAAAGCAGTACAGATTTCCAAATGACAACTACTGCATTTCAAAAGGTTTCTCCATTTATCACAGAAAATATCACATCCTAATACTGAAGCCTCTAACTAGCAAATTCTCTGATAGGATTCTTTAAAAAGGTTGCTTTTTTTCCTAATCATTATGTTTCAAATGTAAATCTGTAGCTCTACATCCAGTCACTGTCTGCAAAGAGGGATCAACATTAATTTGGAGAGTGGTCTCTACAAACTTCCAAAAAGAAACAGCATAAAATATTGATTTATCTTCTGTTGTTCCATGTAAATATCAAGGGACTCATGTGGAAAGCAGATACAAGGACAGAGCAACATTCCCACTTCTCAACATTTTTCATTAGCCACAAAGAAGTAATATTTTAACTTGTATTCAAGTAACTATGAATAGCGTAGGATCACATAGATCTTTCTAAGTTTTTAAATTCACTAGCTAGCTTTTAATTTACTAGTAGCCAGTAGCTAGTAGAAATCAAGTAACTATGCAAAGGACATTTTGTAGATTTCAATGTGCTGTCTCCATTTTGCAGAAAATTAAATGTTGGTACAATGCAATTTTATGAGTCGTCAGTAATTACATGGTGGGCTAGTAGCATGACTGACAATAAAATGCCAAAGCCCTAACTTTGCAAGAGCTAGGTTCTCAACAGTGGAAAAATCTTCCTGTTCATATATTCACAGTCCTACATGTGCCTTTCTGAAAGTAAATAATTACTATCACCTTCATTATTCAACAGTAGACAATCTGTTGCCCTTCCTATGTCTGTCATCCATTTCAAAAAATCCAAGCATTTCAGACAAAAAATATCCAGTACTGAAAATATCCAGTACTGAAACCAGAATTTATGCAAGACTGAAAAGGACTTATATCAGAACTGTCAGTTGCAAATATCAGGCAGGATTGAATACAACTTGTTTTGTATCTGAAAAGAAAGTATTTGCTTGGCAGAAGGCTTACATGGTTCAGCATCTTACTGCATTGCTCAGTCCTTCCCTCTGAACTGCACCACAAGGTGGAAAACCTGTTAGACTGGATATTAAACTTCAACATCATGAGGCATGGCTGTCACAGAGGACTGCAACCCTGTGGGTGACAGTCAACTGACAGCAGCCTGTGTCTACTATTGTCCCACGACGATGATTAGCACAGGGGAACTCAAGCAAAGTGCCCTCAGAATGTCTTTAGCCACACAGAAACAAAATCACATTAAATTATTCAATAGATCTGGGGCTCTAGAAATTTCTATGAAATGAACGATGAAATAATTATTTTGATTTTATGCAGAGCATGAAGTGACTTTAGCTAA
The DNA here is from genome assembly GCA_013398295.1 of Chionis minor. Classification (NCBI taxonomy): domain Eukaryota; kingdom Metazoa; phylum Chordata; class Aves; order Charadriiformes; family Chionidae; genus Chionis; species Chionis minor. Next base: position 28,955 of record VZSF01010687.1, read on the forward strand.
ACAACATTCATTCTCTCAAGTCTTTCAGTCCTAAGCCTGCAAAGCAGTGGTTGTTCTCCTTACTCGTGGTGTCTTAAGAACAGCAAAGTTTCCGCCATTTAACCTAGCCTTTTCCCTAATAAACTCTTGGTGACTGACATTGACTAAATTCCCCTGAATTTAATTGACCCATTCCAGTTGCTTACTGCAGGTATATTTCGTAACTCCTATGTAACTATAATTGTATTTAATTTTTGTAGCCAGGATATTCTCTTTATTAAAAGACACATTTAGAATCAGACTGTGGTATTTTTATGTTACAGAAAAGTAACATCATTTTGTCACATCTTTTGAGAATGTCACCTTTCTATGTGCAGGTAAGGCAACAAAAGAATAAACCTGTAATCAGGGAATGAGTGGGCAGATTCTCCATTATTTGTAATTTAAAAATGATAATGCAGTGAATTAGGATATTAGCAATCTGGCTTGTAAAACACTGTTATCCCTTAAGGTAATGGTGAGAACAGGCTGCTCATTTAATTGCTTTGATTTCCATCCTCACCACTGACTTGTTCAACAAAGGACAAACTCTCGCCATGTATGTTTGTTTCTCAGTTTTTAAGAGAGAGAATACTCTTCACCTCCACATAGGATCAGAAAGGCTGAATAGTTATTGGAAAGGCCGTTTAGGTCATCAAAGATGCCTTTGGTATCAAAGTAATGCCATTAATGCAATGCTGTGCTCTCTCTACTTGGAGCTTTGTTGCATTGCCCTGTCAGTTGGTCTTCAGTGCTGACCTAGAGGGAACAGGAGATGAGATGGCAGTTTAGACTCTATGTATATTTGATCACTGGTCTCTTCAGAGAGGCAGCTAACAAGAATTGAATTTGACATAGTGCTATCATGACTGCAGCTTCCGTTAAGTGGACACTTGTCCGTTAGAAATTGGAATGTGATTGCAAAATCAAGTACAGACAAACTGCGGGCCATTCAGTTCAATAGTTACAGCCTCCCACCAAACTGAGGGTAATTAGAACAAGCAAACAGCTTTTGAAACTGAACTGCTCCCCATTGTCATTTTATTACCACGTTTTTTCTGTATCTTATGAGGAATTTATTTCCATCTGAGGTCAATAAAGTTAGTATTTTGGTTTTTTTAAGGCTGCATTAAAACTTTGGTGTGGTACCTTTAGTAAATATTACTTGGCCTCCTACTTAACTATAAAAATACCAGCAATCAGTGAAAGGTGATGAATATATCAGACAAGGTTCAGTCAGGATGACTGGATTTTATTTTTTATGGATTTTGAACATTCTTAAGAGCATTGGAAGTGCACTCCTTTGCAAGGCAGTATTAGAAATCACACAATGGGAAAGACAGCATGCTCTAAAGTATGTCTAAGCCTGCCTTATTTCCTCCCACTATTTTTTCCTTCCCTCAGGCAAAAAAGTCTGCATGTGATAGGAAACATAATCTTTCTAGATTTCAGTACATCAAACAAAGGAGGAATTAGACGCATTAAATGTACAGGAGTAGTATAATATTTGTAGCTGCAATTTCCTGGAAGCCTTTCCTTATTGCATTTATTTATAAATAGATCAGCTTTGCTTAATTAACATGAGATTTCCACAGAGGAACATAAAAAAGAGACTTTATTTGGCCTTTAATATAGTTCATAAAGAAAGGTATTAAGTAATGAGGTGAAGAATGTTATTACTCAGTGAAGAAAGCAAGAGGATTCATTATATCAGCCCCTGTATTAATATCTCTCAGTCAGACCAGATGTAGTCACATTAACTACTGAGTATGCATATCTGTACTGTCTTCACGTTTGCAGACCAAGCTTTTGTAAGTGTCAGGGGACACTTGAGTTTTTGCATTCAGTTGTACATAGCTAACTAGATGCAATGATAAAGCACACTTTAACCTCTGCCTGTCAGTGGAGGTATCCAAATCAGAACTTTAGATGTCGTACAAGAGGTACAAAGAATGTTCGTGCATTATGTGCATTTACAGCAATACACAGATAAATGCTGGACATCTCTAGTAGTTTCTGTATTTACTTCTTCCCTACAAATCCACATTCATCATCTTACTTTTCTTGAAGGGAAGATGATTGATGTGAACTGTTTGTTTCTACATCCTTGCTACATATAGGAAATACTGCAAAACTTCCCTTCAGTAACAGGTTAGAGGCAGCATTTTGACTTCTAAACCCTAAGGATTTAATGAGCTTAAAGTTTTCTATAAAGGAGGTGCAATGCTTTGTGCATTAGTTGGAAATAGAACAAAAACATTCACTTATATTTTAAACTTGAGACAAGTTCACAATTTTGGACACTTTTTTCCATTTTTATGTTTTTCCATTACAACCATAACCACATCCAAAATGTGGCAGGCAGAATTCCAGATATTTTACAATATGTGTCTGGAAAAAAAGCTGATTATGATTAGAATGCCCTGTACAATTCAAATCCTTTTAGGATGTGGATGCCAGGAAACAATTTTAGAAGTGTGTGAAGGCAGGGGAAAGTGGGTTTTTTTGCCTTCTTTCCAAACTGTCATTGACTAAGAAGTGGAACATGAAACCATTTATTTTAAAGTCTATGTTATATAACGGTGATTCTTATGCATATTTCTCTTTTACATAAAATGCAGCACATCCATGACCAGTCATCACACAGAAGCATACTCTCCTGATCGCCTTCACTGTGAAGGTACTAACTACAGCAGAAAGATTCAGCTGCACATGAAAAAAGTGTGCATGAACCTGGGAAGGGTGCCTTCATATCTTGTTGGTCTGTGCTCTTTTAGAAGGTTGACTTACATTGCCAGAGCCAGATCTCCAGGAAGAGAAAAGGATTGATAGCACAAGTGGCACATAAAAGTTGATAGTGCGTTAGCAGCTAAACTACACTCAACAAGAGAAGATGACTGAAAAAGTTACTGAGAAATCTATGGAAATGTATTTTTCTCTCACCCAACCAGTTCAGACAGATTCCATCAATACTTCCATGACCCAGCACTGGCTTCAAAATTTCAAAGTATCTATCAGGGATGTGGATGCACACCCGTGTGGGAGTACAGTTTCTGCTGAAGTCTGTACAGCTTCTGGCTGAAAGCAAATACGGGATCAAGTCTTAACCGAGAAGTCTGAACATGGAGCAGCACCAGGCATTTAAGCCAGGAAATCCTAAACCCAGCCAATATTTTTCCTCAACAGCTTTAGATAATGAAGTAGGAACTAATTCAGGAAATCCTATGACCTATATTATACAGGAGGCCAGACTAAAGAGTCTTACTAGTCCCTTACGACTTTAAAATCTATGGACTCGGGAGGATTGACTCTCTGAATCTGCAACTGACTCACTGTACAATTCACTGTGAGACTGTACAATGCTTTTTCTTTTCCGTTTCTCCCTCTGAAAATGCGTATCACTTCCTGATTCTATTTTACAAAGATAAGGTAAAGAATAAGTAATCAATGACTGTATATTGCTCTAAACTTGTAAAAGATTTTAAGTGCTTAGTGACACTAGTGTGTTATCAAAAGATGCTTCAATGTATGCTATGATTTTGTTCTAATTCACAACTGTTTAGTGAAAGTAACCAAGTACAGTATGGGATGGCTTAAAGAGAAAACAAATCAGACGAAGACCACTTGCCAGATTTATCCCTGAATCTCCTGGGGCTTACTCATATAAGTAATATTAAAACATATATACTTAAAAATTCATATTATATTAAAAAAAAAATCTCTATTAAAAAAACCCCACCAACTTTCTATAAAAAAGCGATTGGTGAGAATAATGGTCCTTTCAGAGTTTTTCCAGTAATTCTGGAACACAGTACTTTTCAAAAACTGCTTTGCATGTGATGAAATAGTCTAACAAGAAAAAAGTCCAGAGTAAAAAGCAAACCATGTTTGTTTGTAGTAAATGGCCTTATCTTCAAATTATTAAATATCCTAGTGTTTGTTTGTTTTTGAACACAAATTGACCAAAAGAAATAATTGCTGACCTGGCCATTGAACTAGGGCAACGCTATAAATGTTAATTCAGATCTCACCATAAATTTTAAGCATTCCACGGGCCATAATGAATGAAGGCCCATATATGAATACTTGTAAAGCAACTGAGGAGGTAAAGAAACACACAGAATTTTTTCTACTCACAATAGTGTGCTGATAACTTACAGGAAAACAAATGAAATCTAACCTTAAACTCTTCCACCTTTTACCAACTGAAACCATACCTTTCCTGCAGCAGAAAACGTGGTACTAAGGAAACTCAATGGAACAGGCCTTATACTCGTATACAAGCTAGCACTGAAAGAGACACACTTATGCTAATTTTTACTAGCTAGTTTCACCAACAAATGAGTGCAATTGCTGCATACCCCATGTGTAAGCCCTCTGGACAGTAGAAGTACAGGAAAGTTGGCCTCCAGCACCAGCAACATTTCAGGACTAGAAGCCCTTGTGACCAGCTGAATCACAGTTGAACAAGAAGAAACTATTCCCTAGTCCTCGCAAGAGCTGCTGTGTACCTTCATAATCAGGAGTAGAAAGCACCAAATCAGAAAGTGCAAAAACCACCATAAAAATTATGGGGTAAATTCTATTAATTGAGGATGGCAATGTCAAAGACCATACAGTTCATTCTGAACTCTGAGTTTTACATGGGAAAACCTAGAAAACCGAATAGCTACTATTGGAACCTCTGGCAAATGAAGGCTGTGATGAAATCTCTCTCCTGGATTATCAGCTCCAGGTTCTTAGTTCAGCAAGTAAACAGACCATAAAGGTCGTATCACAAATTGTTCAAACTCCACATTCAAGCAGATTAGGATTTTAACCTTTGCTCCTGAAAAAAATATTCAGAATATCTTTCCACTTAGGGCCCTAAATTCCTAAATCTCCTAATTCCCAGAGAAGAATTCTCAGAGACAGTGTAAAACAATCATTCCCCACCAACAATATTCTTTAAGTCAGTATTTTCTCAATGGAAATTCTCCTACAAATGTCGCTACAGAGAACAGACTATCCATAATAAAGTTTACTTCATGAAAAAAAAAAGGAAAAAAAAAGGATTAAAAAAGGACAAAGAGATATATTTGTCTAAATGGACATTATCATGTAGGTGCTTATTCTATTCAGGTAAACATTAAAACTTCTATGGTTAGTACCAGTATCATGTATCCTAACAAGACATAAAATTTTGTGGTATTGAAAGGCAGTGTTCTGCAAGTGGATTGCAGTTACAAAAAAATAAAAAGTGCCTACAGCTAGAAGTACAGTTTAAATATCTCAGCACTAGAGCTAAATATATAGGATCTAATCAGTGTAAGATTCTTTTAAAAAAAAGCTTTCAACAGGAAAAAATGCAACATTAAAACACACAAACCTTATTGCCGTAGTATGCTGCAGACTCTAAGGTATGACAATAAATATATTAAGGGGAGGTAGATTTTATTAATAACAGCAACAAATTTCACTTTTTTACCAATAATAACCCTAAAGCAAAGCTCTTAAGTTTACTTCACAGCTGTTGCTATTTTTCAATTCTCTTTTCATCATTTATACTCCAATTTTTTTTTTTTCCCCTTTTAACTCAGTGCTGTGATGGAATCAATACAAATCTGCTCTTAACTTATCTGTCTCTGACCTGTGTTTCTTTTAAGCTGTATCATTCATAATGGTGATCGATGGGTAATGCTATTCCTCTTTCTCCACAAAAAGCACAGAGCATAAAAAGTGCATATATTTTATGCCCAAGGTCAGGAGAAAATTAATGTATAGGAGCTAGATAAAATGGAGTTCAAGCTGAATGGGCTGAGTACTCTCTACAGGGTACAGCCAAGGCAGGCAGTACAAAGCCCATTATACTCAAACGCTCTTGAAGCATTTCAGAAGTGAAATTGTTTCCACAGGCTAATGCATAAAAGTATGAAGCTGTAACTTTTGTGTTTCACAGATAGCCTACAGATATTGGGCAAGTTTTTCTATTCAGGATTTTACTTAGCATATTCCATTTATCAATCTTTACCTTAAGCCATAAACCCATTTGGTGTTTATGACTAAAGTTGTACAAGCTACGTTTATTTGTCATTAGTGAACTTCACAGACTTTTCTCTTTATTCTCTCACTAGTTCCGTATAAAGATAACAAGTGAATAGCAGAGCCTTTAAAAAACCACCACAAGAACAAAAGCATGAAATTAAAAAAATTGAAGAATGGAATGATTCTATAAATATGTAACTCCTCACTTGCTACAAAATATGGTTCAACAACTAAGAAATAGTAACATAAACCTTTTTTTTCCACAAGTATAAAGTAAAACTCAATTTCATTTCAACTAGGAGACCTTAGGAATGGTAGAAGGAACACGAATAAAACTCTGTTATAGTACACTTAGCTTCCTAATTTTCCTTCCTTACCCTGGTGATTATTTCTAACAAAGCCCTCCCGTATGTCAAGAAACTTGATCCAATGTGTGAAGAGCAAACTGCAAAAAGAGTATGCAATTTGCTTGAATGAAGACTGTGGGAAGCTGACGTGTAGAGCCACACGATAGAGGTTCTGCAAAATATAATTTAGTTATTGAAGAAATAAAGTAGTCTTGTTGTATGAGTTTATTAGAAATACTGTCCTGGGGTTGTATCTGAACATGTTGCAGTGTTCATGGCCTGCTTATAATCTAAGGTTAAGAGAAGAGAAAACAAAACCAAGACCAGCTGAGCATAGATTACAGTGAAAATATGGCTACTGACCACATTATCCTTTTTATCTCTTAATAATTTCCTGGACAAAGAATAAGGTGAAAATCCAGCACTGAGCACTATATTACATAACAGATAAATTTGGAAAGAAGTTAAATTTGGAAAGAAGTTGAAAACAGCACTCTTTTCTCATAGTCTGTATCAGGTAGTCCTGCTGCTGCTGGTACTCTGCTGAAAACAGCTTCTGGTGCAAAGATAGAGACAGGAGGTTGTATTGCTGAAACAAAACTAGTGGGAAAAAATGTCAGACCAATATTGGAAAACAAGGCTAAGGTAGTCTTTACTATTGGGGAAAAAAAAAAAAGGAAAAAAAAAGAAAAGAAAGAAGAAAAAAAAAACAAGGAACACCCCAAACTTAAAATCTGAGATAAAACGGAAGTACAACAAAATTCAACCAAAGTACTCAAGTGTGTCAAAATTATAATCAAAAGCAAAAAAACCCCAAACAACACACGTGAAAACCCAGGCAAATTGTCTAAGTCTGGAGCAATCACACATACACAAATATTTTAGCAGGAAAATACTCCAAAACACTCACATGACTTCATAAATACTTCACAATGCCTTCATTACTATTATAGCTGAATGGCCACCTCCAAGGTGTAAAGAACACATTCATACACTTGGTGGTGGGATATCCAAATGCCATTACTGTATTCAGGCAGAGATGTTTTGTTCTGCTGAAGTGCAGGATTAAGTTTACCAGATTCAGACATATATTCCTGAACATATTTTATTGACGGTTTTATGGTTTATGACAAAATATAACTACATGCCAATTTTTTAATCAGTTTTCGGTCTGTGCTTCGGCTACTTGCTAAGGCAAACTACAGGACAAAAAAAAAAAAAAAGCTAATGATTTTCCTGAACCTTGGTATTCTTGAATAGTCTTGGAATTCTGGATTATTTTTGACTTTCTTATGAATAAGAAATTTGAAGGTCAGAACAGGATGGTACACTCATGTTTCTCTCTGATGTAAATTGGTCTAGCACTGCATCTAAGTAATCTGTTTTACTGTTTTTAAAATAAAACATTTCCAGTAGGCCTCTAAATAATGTAAACTAATTGGATTGGGATTAGCTTCTAAACTATAATCAGCTGTGACTTCTTTATGTTACAAGGCTATTATTTTGCTACATTTTATTTATGCCAAACATGTAATGGTAATTGTTTATTACTGTGATTAAATCCCAATGAAGAAAAACAAAATATTGTATTAGTTGACTTTGGTGTTTACATTACTCAAAATAATGTTACAAGAAATCAGAAATAATATGAACTCCACTCCTTGATGCAGGCGAGCAAGGCAAGCAGCTCTGGAGGACACTGACTACAATCTTCAGTGCTGGTCTTTCTGCCGTCAACTCATGATGAAATGTGTTCAAAGTGCATTCTGAAAACTATAATTTAGGATGACAGAATTTAAATGCATCCAAAGCAATTCAATACATCCTTATTTCACAAGAGAATGTCACTAACAAGAACTGTGTAATTCTTGATGCTTTTTTCTTTTTTTTTTTTAGATAATGAACATTATATTCTATTATCTTGTTGTTAGCTTATTTCCCAATAAGAAAAGGTGTTTTCCTTGGCAAGGAACTTTGGAATTACATTATTACTGTAATGGTTCATGGCAACATTTTCATTAGATTCTTCTTTCCTCTCTTTTACCAAATACAGTTATCTGTTCCACTCCAGGCTTTGATTTACCACACCCCCCAACAGCTGTTAAAAACAATTAATTCTGCACATCTTCCTGCAACAATTTAACTTCAGCAGTTCTCTGCTGTACAAGATGTAAATGAGGGAGGCAAGCTAGAAGTGGAAATACTGTGTGTCCAGTGTTTCAGATGCAAGCAGTAAAGTGTCTTATTCAAATAAATAAATTTGTACACATTTTAGCAATCTGCCCAATCATGACTTAAGTCTCCTGTCTGAACTGACCAATCATGATTAAAGTAACAGTAAGAGGTCAAATGAGCTCACAGTATTTCTGAGCTCTTTTCTATTATTCATGAACCACCTTAACTCCTTTTGCTGCAGGTAGCAAACAACACAGAAAGATCTCTGAACTTGATGCAAACAAGATGACATTTCAGTACTGTAGGTTTGTATCAGCCACTTTTCACTTATGCCAGAGGGAAGACATATTTCCCCTGGAGCTACAGTACATTGATGATGTATGGTTTGTTCATCAAAAGGGTATTATAATTGACTTTTAATATATCAAACTCTTTAATGCAGACAGATCCACTTATACGCAGATTGATTTCTACTTTCAAAACCCATACACTCTGATTGTTAAATACCCAAGATTATCTTTTCCCCACATAAAGAAAACAGAGTGATAGAGAAATAACAGGCCAAAAGTAAAAGCGTTACGATTAGAATCACTTTGACAGAATTTCTTCCAGAGATGTTACAGGAGGTCTCTGCAGTGGGTGTGTAACAAATTGGAGGAAATAACTGTGTTGGTATGGCAAACAGAGCAACTGCACAGTTACTGAGGAGTTGCCTGTGTCAGCCACTCTGCAAGAGGTTAACTCTTCATAATACACAACAGGGATAATAAACATTGTCAACCCCCTGTTCCATCACAACCATCTTTCTTCTGTGCACTACAGTGTCAGGCTAAGGTGAAGACCCTGACTACTTATCACCTTTTAACACTTCCTCAGTGATTTTATTTCTGTAGATTTGTCCTTACTATTGCATTTGACCTGAGCTGTTGAAACCCAGTCTTGTCCTCAGAAGGAGGAGCTACAAATGATTGACCATTAATCATAAAACTAGATTTTGAAAATAAATGGGAATAAATAGTCAACCATGGCCTTACCACAGAAAAAAGAACCATGACTTCATGAAGCTCTACAGAAATATGAAATTATTGTAATTATATAAATCCTATCAATAAAACATCAATTAAAAAAAGCCCAACTCAAATCTTCATTCTTGTCTAACACTAGAGTGCAGAAATACTGGCATAAAGTCTTCCCAAATTTACATCCCATAAATTTATTTCTGAGCTATGTTTCCTAAGATAGTCCAGAAAAACAACACAGACGACAAGCCTGGAAATCTAACACACACAAAAGACTACAAGAGCAGGCAGGAAGAGATTCATTTAATTAATGGAGACATTATTTCCTCACTGATGGTTAAAACTTCCAAATTCTAAGAGCAGTATAAGAAAGGTGGTAACATTTCAAGCAGACCAGCCTCCCCTTTCACAGGTGTGAAAGCTTTCAGAATTCTGTGAATATATGTACAATTAAATTTTCATTTAAACACAGGCCCAAGATTTGGGAATTCTCTGAATCTATGTAAAATTCAATTTTCACTTAAGAAAAAGGTCTTCCATCTTTTGAAGATACAAAGAAATACTCACAGATGTGACCTCAAGGTAATTTAGTTCTTTGAAGTATCAAAAACATAAAACCCCCTCACTACAATATTTGGTTTTAAAGTTCATTGTTTTCAAGAAAAGCTCAACTTTTTTTGAGACTCTCTGATTGAATCAGATTGTCAACACTGACTCTGTGTTGTACAGAAAATGAAGGTGTAAATAGTTTTGAAGTCCAAAGAAACTGTCATTTTAATTAATAAACACAAGGGTCATAAATAGATAGACGGATACACAGACACACAGACAGACACACAGGCTGAAAGAGGTCTGAAGTGGACTCAAAGTTGCCTCACTGTGCAACCTTAACACTATGCTGAAAGAAAGCATATGAATTTCAGGAACATCAGCAAGGCTAGTCCCAGTCATTTAATCCTCTAATTTAGTCTGTGGTAACCTACTGTCTTTCATTTATCTGGGGAGTTGCATGACCCATTTTTAAGCATCTACTGCTGAATATCAACTGCTAATAAAGTAGTATCTTTATTCAATTATGCGTAACTGAGAACACATTAACACATTACAGCAAGGTATACATTGTGCAAAAATCTGCCTATAGTTAAAAGTCCATATAAACTCTACTACTTTTGAAAAAGTCAGTCCAAAATTATAGCCTGCTAAACAAGAATCTTTCCCTGCTTGGATAATGCTATTTATTTCATTCTTACACAACATCTACAATAAAAATAACACACACTCGCAGGTGGCTTCTGGTCTCACTATTTGTTTTAACTGGTGTACTTCTGTTAACTTGAAGAACTTACTCCCAATTTACCACACAAACTCCAACACAAATGACGCTTATACTTTCAAGGATAATTTAGGAGACACGCACTGACGGATGTAACTCATCCCCTGTTGTGGCAGGTTAGCCTTGGCAAACAGCTGAACTCCCACCCGGCCGCCCACTCCCTCACACCCCTTCCTCAGCAATGGGGGCACAGGCAGAAAACAGGTTGAAAGAGCTGGGTCAAGGTGAAGGTGGGGAGATTGCTTACTAATTACTTCAGCGGGCAAAAAAAGACTCAAGAAAAAATAATGCAATTTACTGCTAACTAAAATATATCTGCATAGTGAGAAGCAAACACAAAAATTAAAACACATCTTTTCCTCCTGTCTATGGAGGTGGCAGTGTGGGTGCCTGTTCTGCCATGGACCACCTCCTCCCCTCCTCCTCCTTCTCCTCTTCCTCCTCTGTTCCCTTTGTTGTCTCCCACTCTGTTTTTGTTTGTTGTCTGGCATTTTTGTCCTTTCTTAAATACGTTTTCAAAACAGGTGACACCAGCTTCGTGGGCGGGCTCAGCTGTGTCCTGTGGTGGGACTCTTGCAGAGCCAGCTGGAACCGGCTGGAACCAGCTGTGTCTGGTGCAGAGGACAGGCCTGCTGCCGCCCTTCTGCCAAGAACCTCACCAGCTACACCCAAAACGCTTCTATTTATATTGTAATTTAACTTCCAATTTAACAAGGCTAACCTGATTATGAGACCTAAATTTCAGCAAATTTTGTCACAGAAGCAAAAAATGGTGAAACGGGGTTTATTGGCATTCATGCCTTAGCTTGTGATATGGTTTTCAGTCTGTTGCAGGTAGTCATGAGAAATCTCAACATTCAGGCCACCTTCCAAATCACATGAATTTAGAAGCACATGGATGCCAGTCACACCCTGATACTGTAAATTTTCATGCTGTTTAAAGAGGAGCTATATTTTGCCACCTTGTAATTTGAACTATGTGAAACAAATATTCTGAGATGCAAGCCCTTACATTTATGCACTATGTCTCAAATTTGTATTTTCATAACATGAGTTGTGCATACACCAACACTGCATTTTCAGTTTGTCCCATCAGTAAATATAATTTTGCTTAATATCTCTAAAACAACATAAATTTGGTTTAATTTAAAGCTCTTTCAAGTTAATCCAAAGGCTGCATATATTGGGAGACAAAAAGAGAAAAAAATCCTTTGAAAGAAATGTAGCGAATATATGATGGGTTTTTGTTTTTATTGATGTGCATTAGCAAAAGCAACAAAAATAAAGCCATTATATGGTATATTTTAAATTATTTAGAAAACTAGTAATATTTTTAATGAGAAACACTGCTGGATTACCACCATTTATAAAATAAGCAAGTAAGCTAGCAATGCAGTGTGTAACATTCAGTTATGCCTCATCAATTTGATTAAAAGTGATGTTAAAATGAAAACTACAAAATCTCAAGGCCACTATAAAAGCTCATTTTTATAAAGTTTCCGGAGACAAAGCACACATCAAAGGCACTCTTTTTAAAATCTGGTATGAAACAGATGCAGTGAGTGAAGAACATGGTGACAACTTACAGCTAAGAATTAAGGGCAGGCTAATATGGGAGACACTGCTGTGGGTGTTTACTACAGATCACTGGATTGCAAAGAGGAAGTCGATGAGGCCTTCTACAGACAGCTGGAAATAGCCTCACCATCACAGGCCCTGGTTCTCATGAGGGAATTCAACCACCCTGACATTTGCTGGAAAGGCAACACAGCCAGGCATGCGCCATCCAGAAGGCTTCTGCAGAGCGTTGGTGATAACTTTGTGACACAGGTGGTGGAGGAACCAGTGAGGAGAGTTGTGCTGCTGAACCTTGTGCTGACAAAGAAAGGACTACTTGGCTATATGAAGGTTGGGGATAGCCTTGGCTGTAGTGATCATGAGATGGTAAAGTTCAGGATCCTGTGTGGAAGAACCAGGGCAGAAAGTAGAATTATAACCCTGGACTTCAGGAGAGCTGACTTGTGCCTCTTCAAAGACCTACTTGGAAGAATCTCATGGGCTAAGGCTCTAGAAGGAAGCTGGGTGCAAGAGAGCTGGTTAATATTCAAGCACCACTTCCTCCAAGCTCAAGATCAGTGCATCCCTAGGAACAAGAAATCAGGCAAAGGAGGCAGGTAACCTGCATGGATGGGCAAGGCACTTCTGGAAAACCTCAGATGGAAGAAAGAAGTTTACAGAACGTGGAAAAAGAGCCTGGCCACTTGANTTACTAATTACTTCAGCGGGCAAAAAAAGACTCAAGAAAAAATAATGCAATTTACTGCTAACTAAAATATATCTGCATAGTGAGAAGCAAACACAAAAATTAAAACACATCTTTTCCTCCTGTCTATGGAGGTGGCAGTGTGGGTGCCTGTTCTGCCATGGACCACCTCCTCCCCTCCTCCTCCTTCTCCTCTTCCTCCTCTGTTCCCTTTGTTGTCTCCCACTCTGTTTTTGTTTGTTGTCTGGCATTTTTGTCCTTTCTTAAATACGTTTTCAAAACAGGTGACACCAGCTTCGTGGGCGGGCTCAGCTGTGTCCTGTGGTGGGACTCTTGCAGAGCCAGCTGGAACCGGCTGGAACCAGCTGTGTCTGGTGCAGAGGACAGGCCTGCTGCCGCCCTTCTGCCAAGAACCTCACCAGCTACACCCAAAACGCTTCTATTTATATTGTAATTTAACTTCCAATTTAACAAGGCTAACCTGATTATGAGACCTAAATTTCAGCAAATTTTGTCACAGAAGCAAAAAATGGTGAAACGGGGTTTATTGGCATTCATGCCTTAGCTTGTGATATGGTTTTCAGTCTGTTGCAGGTAGTCATGAGAAATCTCAACATTCAGGCCACCTTCCAAATCACATGAATTTAGAAGCACATGGATGCCAGTCACACCCTGATACTGTAAATTTTCATGCTGTTTAAAGAGGAGCTATATTTTGCCACCTTGTAATTTGAACTATGTGAAACAAATATTCTGAGATGCAAGCCCTTACATTTATGCACTATGTCTCAAATTTGTATTTTCATAACATGAGTTGTGCATACACCAACACTGCATTTTCAGTTTGTCCCATCAGTAAATATAATTTTGCTTAATATCTCTAAAACAACATAAATTTGGTTTAATTTAAAGCTCTTTCAAGTTAATCCAAAGGCTGCATATATTGGGAGACAAAAAGAGAAAAAAATCCTTTGAAAGAAATGTAGCGAATATATGATGGGTTTTTGTTTTTATTGATGTGCATTAGCAAAAGCAACAAAAATAAAGCCATTATATGGTATATTTTAAATTATTTAGAAAACTAGTAATATTTTTAATGAGAAACACTGCTGGATTACCACCATTTATAAAATAAGCAAGTAAGCTAGCAATGCAGTGTGTAACATTCAGTTATGCCTCATCAATTTGATTAAAAGTGATGTTAAAATGAAAACTACAAAATCTCAAGGCCACTATAAAAGCTCATTTTTATAAAGTTTCCGGAGACAAAGCACACATCAAAGGCACTCTTTTTAAAATCTGGTATGAAACAGATGCAGTGAGTGAAGAACATGGTGACAACTTACAGCTAAGAATTAAGGGCAGGCTAATATGGGAGACACTGCTGTGGGTGTTTACTACAGATCACTGGATTGCAAAGAGGAAGTCGATGAGGCCTTCTACAGACAGCTGGAAATAGCCTCACCATCACAGGCCCTGGTTCTCATGAGGGAATTCAACCACCCTGACATTTGCTGGAAAGGCAACACAGCCAGGCATGCGCCATCCAGAAGGCTTCTGCAGAGCGTTGGTGATAACTTTGTGACACAGGTGGTGGAGGAACCAGTGAGGAGAGTTGTGCTGCTGAACCTTGTGCTGACAAAGAAAGGACTACTTGGCTATATGAAGGTTGGGGATAGCCTTGGCTGTAGTGATCATGAGATGGTAAAGTTCAGGATCCTGTGTGGAAGAACCAGGGCAGAAAGTAGAATTATAACCCTGGACTTCAGGAGAGCTGACTTGTGCCTCTTCAAAGACCTACTTGGAAGAATCTCATGGGCTAAGGCTCTAGAAGGAAGCTGGGTGCAAGAGAGCTGGTTAATATTCAAGCACCACTTCCTCCAAGCTCAAGATCAGTGCATCCCTAGGAACAAGAAATCAGGCAAAGGAGGCAGGTAACCTGCATGGATGGGCAAGGCACTTCTGGAAAACCTCAGATGGAAGAAAGAAGTTTACAGAACGTGGAAAAAGAGCCTGGCCACTTGAGAGGAGTATAGGAATGTTGTCAGAGTATGTAGGGATGCAATGAGGAAGGCTAAGGCCCGCTTGAAGTAAAACCTGGCAAGGGATGTCAAGGACAATAAGAAGTGCTCCTTCACATACATCAGCAGACAAAGGAAGACTAGGGAAAATGTGGGCCTGCTGCTGGATGAGCTGGGTACCCCGGTGATGGAGGATACAGAGAAGGTGGAGTTACTGAATGCCTTCTTCAGTCTTTAATGCTAAAGGCTGGCCCCCAGGAACTCCAAACTATGGATGTAAGAGAGAGAGCTTGGAGAAAGGAAGACTCCCTTGATTGAGGAAGATCAGGCTAGAGATCATGTAGGCAAACCACCTGACACCCACAAATCCATGGGCCCTGATGGGATGCACCCATGAGTGCTGAGGCATACGGCAGATGCTATTGCAAAGCCACTCTCCATCA
>VZSF01010690.1:0-29810 GCA_013398295.1 Chionis minor
CGCCTCCCGGGGCGCGGGGGGCTCCGCGACGCCCCGTCGTTCGCCGGTACCGCGGGGCGCGGCGGGCTTCGCCCTTCCCCGTAAGGGCACTTCGGGAGCGCCGTGGTGCCCGTGACGCCGCCGGCGTGTTCTGTCCGCACAGGTGCGATCGGCGCGGCCCGAGCGAGGAGCTGCGTCCGTCTCTGCGGTGCCGCCGCCTCGCTCGGCTTAACGCAACTTTTTGCAGTCTGTGGCGTGAGCAGAAAACGGTCCCGACGTAACTTTCTCCCCGCTTATCGCAGAAGCAATAAACGTGCACTAGGATAGCGAAGAAGATTCCTTCTTTCCACCCAAGCCGCACTCCCGGGTTTTCTGATGACACCAGGTTTCCCTTTTCGTGATTTCATGCCCTGATATTTTTTAGTTACGCCAAGAAAGGACGAAAATGTAGTCACTGCATTCTCTGTCTGTAGAAGAATCGGCTTGCATCTCTACTTTAAACCTTTTCTCTTTCAGCAAATGTCAAGAAAAGTCGCGTGAGGACTGTGTGTGCCCTTGCAGGTCCTTTGATTCCTGCAGTGTTTTGTGTGTCGGGAGAACTTTTGGGACGTGCCTATACAGAGCTCTTATGCTGATGAAATTCTTCGTTGAAATCTGGTAGTAAAGCACCAAATTCTTTCTTTTTATTTGGCGGAGAACTTAGCAGTGTTCTTGAACATCTGGCACTTGCTCGTTTCCTTACTTGACTCTTGGTACAAATTATATGCTGTGAAAAGAGCAGGCTTAAAAGGGATTTGCTAGTGATAGCGCTGCATCCTGCATATAAATTCATATATAGTTATTTTATATATATAAATTTTAATATCAGATGTAACTTACACTTGAAAATTCATGCATGAAAATTCTTGTCTTCGCTGTGGTTTGATTTTGTTGCATTTTGTGCCTTTGGGGGGTGTGTATAATACTTGCCTAAGCAACAAGGCATTTGCAATAGATAATGCTCAAAATTACCGCATTCTCAATGCCTCTTAAAATGTAGTTTTTCTGCATCAGCTAAGACAAAATTAAGTTCTCATTCAAAATTCTAGCAACCTGGGGTTTGAGATTTTAAAATAAGGTCACTTTGAGCAGTTATTTCATTAAATACTATGTTTGATGCTCATGAATATGTAAAGAAATGGTTCACTTTGTGGTACAAATAAGCTAGCAAATGCTGCAGGTTAGTGTATTAATAACTTTCCTTGGCACGCAGAGCTTAATAAGAAATCTCACTTAAAGGATTCAATGCGCATTGTCTGTTTTGTCAGCTTTTGTTACAGACTTAGCTTCCTTTTTTGTAATGTGACTTGTTTTTATAGAAGAGCACAGAGTTGTAGGATTGTGGTAGAGATCTGAATTCCAAAAGTTTTGCTGTCTTTACTGAGTATTTACTGATATCTGAATAGCTGAGCGTATGCAGTAGCTTAGGTGATACACTCCAGCAAAAAAGTAAAGGAGCATGAGGGTTCAAGGCTTTGAGTCAATGTATCATGAAAGCATTTAAATTAATTTTCAACTCTGAAAATCTTTCCTTAGCTATTCTTTTGTGTCTTTCACACACATGTACCATTGTGTTTAATGTTTGGTGATGTTGTAACTCTGCAGCCTATATTTAAGAACTTCTGTGTGATAGCCAGGCTTTAAGGGAAGAAGAAACAAAATCAGAAATGAACAAAAGAGGTCTTCTTTTTTATTTTTAAAGAAAAGAAATTCTTGTTTGCATTGAATGACTAATTGTACTGCTTTTCTATACCAGGAGTGATTTCGGTAGCCTCTTCGTTCTGAGCTCACCTGGCTGGCAAGCAGTATTTATATTGATACTTAGAGGGGAAGGGTCAGTTTTCACATTGCGTTCTCATAATGGATAAGATGTGCTCTGAGTGCTGGGGAGGAAGAGCACCCTTGGGTTGTTTGGTTTGTCAGATTGTATAAGGCGCTGGCAGCCCCACTGCATTAGCTCTTTCATGCTGTTGAACAGCAAAAATAAAATACACTTTATATATCTTACTTCTGCAGTGCCACAATGCTCAGCCGTTCTAAAAATCGAACGCCCCAAAGGTTTGCCTCTTTAGAAGAACTTGTTATTTTTCTCGGTCAAGGATTAAATAGCAATTACTGGAGGGAGACTTGATTTTTTTGTTGTTGTTGTTTTTTTTCCCGGCAGTGGTTGTTTCTCACTTAAGTGAAAGTATAAGCTCATACTACTCCATCAGGAGTAAAGCACATGAAGGTGGGACTGTGGTGTTGGTACATTAAAGAAAAGATGTACAAAGAGTTATTTAACAATGCGCAAATGAAGTCCATAGTAGAGTATGCAAGGCAGGAAGTGTAGATAAGGCAAAGGAGTTATGCGCATTACCAATATTAGAGGGGTTTAGTTCTGCACTGATGTGAAATCCTCCTTGTAACCCAAGGGCAGAGGGAGCCGCCGGAGCTCTCTGCGGCTGGGCAGTGCCTGGCCCCAGCAGGTGCTCTTCAGAGCAGTGTCGCGTTTGTGCTGTGGCTGGTCCCTGATAGCACGGGGCTGTGCTGGCCGCGCTCGGGCAGGCGCTCCTCTGGCGTGCCATCTGCCTTCGGAGTGACCCGTGGTGACCTGCTGGCCTTGCCCGGGCGTGCAGGGGCCAGTGGGGCTGGCACCCGGCCGGTGAAGTGGCCGGCGAGCTGAGGTGAAGTGGTGGCCAAGGGGTCTCTGGCCAGCTGGGGCAGGTGGCATCAGGCGAACGCATCCCTGGTGGGAATTCACGGAACGGTGCAAGGCTGCGCGGTGCCTCCTGTGTACTTCACCCTTGCTGGGGGCAGAGCAGCCTGCCTCGGCTCTCCGGCTGCTCCGAGGGCAGCTGCACTTTCCAAACGCTGTTGTCTTAAAAATGGATTATCAGCAATTTTGGGAGATTGCTGGTTTCTGTAAGGCAGACAATATTCAGCAGTGTCACTTACTTTTTTTTCCTTTTATTTTTAAAAAGGTGAACGCTTGCTGCTCAGCTTTCCTGTGTGCTTAGGAATAGGTTCTAGTGTTCCAGTATCAAAGCTTTCTTTACAGATTTCTTGTCTAAGAATATTATTGCTGCCACTTGCAAGAGCAGTGCGTGCTTGCCCTATAATAACTGCAGAAGTGAGTACAGCACAGCAGTTTCCCTTGCTAGGCACAGTCACACATAATTATTGATGCCGTATTCATCTTAAGCTTTCGACAGAATCTGGTCTCTTCTGCTAACTGCTCTCCACTTGGAGCCTGATCCCAGCAAAGTGCTGGCAATGCAAACTTTAACTAGCAAAGCAGCAGTGGAAGCACTGTAATCTCTTTTCATGTAAATTTAGAGCATCAGTGTTAACACCTTGGAATCTTGTTCCTAACTGTCCGTCCCTGCTTGCTGTCTCCCACAAGGAAAGATTTCAGCACTGTCTGGCTGAGCATATGTTTTGATTCTGCGCTAATGTTGTTTGTATATATTTTCATTTTACCCTAATGCTACCGTGGTTTGGTTGGAGCTGGATCAGCCCCGGGAAAGCTCAGCGTTGTTATTTCACAGGTATTGGAAGCAGGCTTGGGTCGTACCCCAGGGCAGAAGTCCACAAATACGGAATTGCTTTTCCTTACCTGCCTTGTACTGTTTCTTACAGTTCAGCTGTTTAAAATCGGCACATCCTGGCCAGCAGACTCCAAGCTGGTGCTGGTAGCTTGTCGCATGTGGTCAGGACAGGAGTGCAGTCTGCCTGGCTGGCCGCAGCGGGGATGCGCGCGGACCGGCTGCCTTCCTGCTGCTCTGGGAGCAGATCCGCTCCAGGCGGGGGCAGGAGCAAGCTGAGATGTAGCAGGGGGGGACGCCTCTTTTTGTTTTAAAACGCTAAATGTCTGTGGGCGAAAGGGGTCTCACTAAGATTTATATTGCTGCTTAGAGAGACCTGGCCCAACGGACCCTCCTGAAAGGGACAACTCCAAAGGACGGGATTTCTCCAGGCTTACACCACTCAATACGATGCGGGCTCTGATCAGCATCATCCCTCTGCTTTTCGTGTATGTGCGTATATAGAAAAAAAACACAGAGAGGGAGCTCGTTGTCTTTCATGTGAACTCCCACTGCGCTTTGCGGAGCTGATTTATGGGTGTTCAGCATCTCTCCCACTTGTTATTTGTTGGTGAGTGTAACTGTGCATGTGTGTATGCAACTCTCACCTGCACACAGAAGTAGAAATACAGGCAACTGCACTTAAATCGGGTGTTTTTCTTTGTGATTTATGTAAATGCTACTCACAAAAGTTCCCCCTAGTTTCGACAGGAACTAGTAAGACCAGGCTTCTCCGTGTAACCTACTGAGCTGTGCATGGGAATTGTAAGTTTGCAAAGGCAGCGTCAAAGCATATGATACTGTACACAAGATATAATGTGCATGTTAGATCAGATCTCATGAATATTTCATATTCCTTGATACCACATTATTTTCGGTGTTGGTCAAAATGAGTGTTATTTCTTGTAAGCCTTGCAAAGGTGTTTTAGTTACATGGGTGCCCTGGCTCATACGCTGCTGAGAGCGCATGCCGCAGAGGAGAATACTGTCCATGACAAACTTTAAAGAGTTTTTTTTTTTTTTTAATTTTCCTCTTTACCACCTTTCTTTTGGAGCTTTCTGCCTGATAAATACATCTGTGCAATGCCTCCAGCACGCAGGTTGTGTTTCCTTGTGGACACATTGACTTCTTGCAGCTCCACAGAGGGCAATCTGCTTTTGATTACCTTTTTTGATCACAAGATTATCATTCTTCCAAGGCTTCTTGCTTTTTAATCCCTGCAGCAGCTTCTCTAGGGCCAAAATGGACAGCAGTCACCACAGCCAAAGAGTAGTATTTCTTTCTTAATGTTCCCAAGCTGGCTTTTCTGTCAACATGTCTAAGAAAGGCGGATGGCTGGAGCTGCTCAGCCCCCTGTACCCGTAACAGCTGAGTGCCTTGAAAGTAAATGAATGAATAAGTGCACCAAAATCTTCTTGCAGATGTCATGTATATACACAAGAGTTGTCAGATGCTCCGTGGAAGTGCCTGCTCCTCATGAGGGGATCGATACAAGGTATGAGAAAGCCAGTGGGCATTTTTTCATTTCATTGTAGAGTGGGGTTTTTTTGGTTTGGTTGTTGGGGGTTTTTTTGGGTTTTTTTTTCCTGTGGAAATCTGTCCTGTGATTTTTCATTACCCGGAGCTCAGTCTGTATTAGTACCACTCACTTGCCCTGGAGGCTGTGTGACTTTGAGATTATGCTGGATCTTAAATTTGTAGCTAGCCAAAACTCTGGGAAACGAACTTGATTTGCATGTTTGCATCTTTTGCAGGGATTTGCAGGATTGGTTTTAAAAGAGTCGGGCCATTGCATCAGATGTCTTTATGTTTTTTTTTTTAAGTACATAATTGTTTTTTAATTGGAGACATTTTTTAGTCATGTTTAAGACTAACCTGGTTAAGACAAAAGAAGTGATGGCTTTTGAAATAAATCAACAGAAGTACAGGCAGTGAGAGAACTGTAGTACAGAAGGGTGGTTATCAGATTTGCTACAATGGAAACTTTCCTCTAAATGAGTATTGGAGCCCCTGGAGTTTACTCCCAGATTTCCTTGAGGGCTATGAGAAATGTTTTGGAGTTTTTTCCCAGTGTTTTTACTTCTCGTGAAGTGATGTAATAAATCTTTCCTGAAGTTGCTAGGGTTAATTTCTGTGGAGTGCTGAGAGAACCTCAGCGAAAAGCGCTCCAGCGGCGTGAGATGCTCCTGGTGAGCAGTGGGAATAGTGAGGGTCTGCAGACGCTGACTCGGGAGCTCGGTGGGAAGAGGATTTCTGTGTGCTGGACTCTGAGGTGCTGTGTGGGCTGAGCTGTACTTAACTGAGCTGCTCTCCAGTGTCCCTCTCTCTCTGGTCTGTATATGGGTGTTTTCCTGGTCTGTGCAAAGCATTTCTGACCCTGCTGCCCCAGGGCTGTGGGCAGCAGCACAGGCTTGCTGCGTGTTTTGAGGATAAGTGCTGTGGAAGGGCATCACCCACTGCTGAAACCGTCTCCGTCAGCCCGGGAGCCCCATGGAGCTCCAGCTCGTGGTGACAAGCACAGCCGAGTGCCGTCTCTCCAGCTCCCGGCTGACTCGCATCAGCACAGTGTTATTTTTACTTCCATTGCCTGTGGCATGTATCTGGCCGACCCGTCTGGTGGAGCACCCATGTGCCGTGGTGGCTGGCCTGTGTCCCCCACCCTCTCTCCCAGCCAGGTGGGCGTCAGGGTTGGATTTCTCTTCTTCAGGACCAAGGTCTGTGTCCCTTACGCTTTTGTGTCTTCTGCAGAGCTCTGTGCCAGGAGCCGGCGAGTACTTAGTGCTCAGAGCAGTTTTAATCGTGTCTTTTCTCATGCCTTGGCACGGTCTCAGGTGTTGGAGTGTTATTCAGGAGCAAAGGGATGAAAACTACTGCCAAATGTGACCTCACGGGTTGCTTCCCTTGTCATCCGCCGGTGCTCTCCTGAAAGAGTCCCCGTGGTCTCTCCCACGGCAGATCCTCGCAGGATCCTCTCGAGCCGTGAGGGTCAGGGTCTGACCTGCTGTGCCTCAGCCCCTGCCTCGGCGAGGGAGAAGCCCGATGGGGCTGGTAAAAGGTGGGGAATTGCAGCAGGCATGGGAGTGATCCAGCAAACCCATCATCACCGAAAAGCCTTGTATCTTGTGGTTCTCAATTTGTTCAGGCTACAAATTGCCACAGAGCCTGGGGTTTTTTCTTTCTTTCTTTAATCGTTATCACTTCAACGAATGGAGCTGGAGTCATCTGCAACCTTCTAGCTGGTGGAAGCGAGGGGGTTGCTGAGCCCCGTGGCAGCCGTGCTCGGCAGCCCACTCGCCAGCCAGACTTTGGCGTGGGAGATGTTGATTCATCAGCAGATATGGGCAAGCGGAAAGCAGCAGGCGGCTGCGGGGCTGGGTTCGTTCTGTCCTGTACTGCTCTCAGGTATGTGTGAGCATCGTAATCTCCTTCGTAAGGGGGTTGTGACACAAAAGGGCTTTGCTCCCGATAGAAAGATTCTTAGCTCTTTGTTTTCCTGAAATGACTTCATTTACTCTCAGCAGCAACATGCAATTTTATTTTCAAATGAGAACATACAACAGCTCAGCTCATCGTGAACAGAGCTTGCCACTTCTGACTGCAGCAACTCTGTGACATTCTTTCTTCAACCAGCCTCTTACTGGTGTATGGAAGAGTGTATGAAGAGTTTTCTCAGCTTTGGAAGCATCCCACAGTTGCCTTTCGCTTCCTTAGTCTTACTGATTGTTGAATTGTTCTGCTGCTTGCACGGCACCAGCGCCTTTCCAGCCCTTGGGTCATAAAGATCAGTGCAGGGCCATGCAGCAGGGCTGTCCCACCGGCTGAGCAGCTTTGCCATCTCCTTGGCTCTGCCAGAGGCGCAGCCTGCCAGTGGTACCTTCTGCTGCAGCCTAGAAAATGGCTGCGCTCACCAGACACAAAAAACCTGAAGCTGTCCCCAAAGTCGCTGAGATGCTTTTGCTTGTCTCATGGTGTGTTTGCCCTGAACATACTTTTAAAGTGAAAGACAAATAGGCAGATCTTTGTGGGGTTTGTGAGCCAGGAGCACGACAGCCTAATGGGTTGCACAATTGGTATATGCACCCTGGCACTTGCCTTACGTTTGCTATTCGTTTTCAGCAGTTTCTTTCTAGCGTAGATGGCAAAAAGAAAGCACTTGGTGATACTCTGCGGAACATATTTCTCATGCAGTGTGCCCCCTCTCTGTAGGTCACCTCCCAGTGCTAGGTTTGGGGGGAGCTAGGCGTGCTGAGCACAGTGAGGGCTGGGAGAGCTGGGCAGGGTGAGGAGCGCTTGGCACAGGTGCGTGTCGGTGTTTGCCTGGTCCAGCGTTGCTGCTGGCCCCTTTGGACCCTCCCCAGGACATGGTGGGTCAGCCTGGCTCTGTCCCCGAGCGGCCTGTGACAGCTGGCACCGCAGCGCAGAGGTGGGAGCCCGCGAGTAGAGCAGGACAGAGCCAGGTCACCTCCCCGGGACCAGCTGCCGCCACCTGTGGCTCAAACGCTGCCCCCTCTGCTGCTGGGCTGGCTTGGGTCAGCTTGTGGGGAGGGGAAGGGTTGGACCTGGTGGGCAAAAGCTTCCTGTCCCCGAGCCCTCCCGCAGTTCCCAGCCACCCGTTGGCCGTGCTGCCCATCCGCCTGCGGCGGGGGGCGGCGGTGCCCCCCGGGGAAGGGGCTCATCCCCCCAGCCCCTGCTGGTGTTGGGGACAGGCGCAGGTCAGCATCATTAAGAGGGAGAGTATTGAATCGATACCTGGAGTGTTTGATATTCTGCTTAGTGGAACACTTGTTATGTCTTTAATTACTATTTCTAAAAGCACCACGGGATGGAAAGCAAAAGACAGAAATAAATAGCGAGGGGTGATCAATTGGGCATGAAACCCTTGTTATTGATCACCTTTAACCTCTGCTTAAACTAATGACAGAGCTACCATTTAACTGTCCCCAGGCACAAAGTGCATCAATTGTACAAGTGCCACATAAATCACGGTGGATTGCGGTGCATTGCCGAGCGCCCAGGAGCCAGCCTGCCCGGCGGGGAGGGCAGGGGTCCTCCCGGGAGCTGCGGGGGGCGCTGGCCTGTGCCATGCTGCTAGAGCACCGTCAGCCAGTTTTCTCAGGTAAGCTGCTGCTCTGTGAACTGGTATTTCACACAAAACGGCTCCCACAAGCAAAGCTATGTCACAACCCTGAATGCAGTGCAGGGCTGTGGGAATGACAGTATTTCCCCTGCCTGCCTCCTTCCCCAAAGAGCTAAAAAAATATTTATGCTATTAAAGATCCCATTGATGCCTGCTCCTGGCCTCCAGATAGCCTGGCTGGGCCGTGGGTACTGAAGCATGGTGAGTTTGCAGGAGGAAGGACAGACGGGACGTCGGTGAAACAGTGACCCCGCACCTGAGCCAGTATTCGAAGCAGCAGTTTGAGGAGGGAGTGACATAGGCTGGGCACAGTAAGGATCATCTTTTTCAGTATGCCTTCAGTTGGATTCCTGAATCGTCCGCTGTGCTGGAATTGCCCTTTCTGTTTGGTATAGGGGTAAAAAAAAAAAAAAAAAAAAAATCATCGAGATGTGCAATTGTCAGCAGAGTGAATTCAACCCAGCCTCTCCAGATAATAACAATAATATTCATTAACATTCAATCTACAAATTATCCCTTGAAACCCCAGCCTGGAGATTTGCCAGTTTTCAACATAAAACAATGTTGTCTGTTACATTTCCAGCATGGTAGTGTTTCCAAGGCTGTGTCTGACATATGGCATCACAGAGCTATCGGCTGTACATCCTGCCACGT
The DNA here is from genome assembly GCA_013398295.1 of Chionis minor. Lineage (NCBI taxonomy): Eukaryota > Metazoa > Chordata > Aves > Charadriiformes > Chionidae > Chionis > Chionis minor. The sequence continues at coordinate 9,377 of VZSF01010690.1, forward strand.
ACAGGGTGAGGGGCTACACCCTGCCTTTTGAAGGAAATGTTTGTATTTCATTAAAACGGGATGGCTGCCATGCAAATTCAGTTCCCCAAAGAATTAGGAGGTGATCTTTTCCTTGATGTTCCCCACTCTTAGTTTTGGTGAGAGCAGTGGGATTTTTCAGCAGCTTTCAAAAGCCATTTGTTTCTAGAAACTGTTTAGTGAGCATTCACACTGAGCCCTGGCTAGGGAAGGTGGGGAAAAATCTCAGCAATTTGGAAGAGTCCCATTGAGCAGCATGTCTGTGTGTTCATCTTTCCCGGAAAGCTCTCAGGATTACTCCTGTCTCCACAGGGACAAGGAAAAAGTCCCTTCTTGTCCGCTGTTAAATGGGCTGTGCACAGCATGATGCTGAGTACGTGCTGTGCCTGGTGTTGCTGTGCACATCCCTGGAGGACTTCCTTAGGAGACCTGGATTAATATACAATTTGCCTTTGTGCTGCCATTTGGAGGGTTTCTACTGAAACTTTAAAAATCATTTGGGTGTCCTCATCCATCAGCTATTGGAAACATTATTGATAATACAATCATTCCTCCTCTGGTCACTCTTGTTTCCCTTTTTCTCTGCTGTGGATGCCGTAATTTGTCACTGCTGTCCCCCTGAAACGTTGAGAGACTGGAGTCTGCCCAGGTGCAGCACGGGATCACTGCAAATGCAGCACAGGGAGGCCTCCTGCCTCCCTCACCGCCCCGGCGTGCAGCTGGGGCTGCGGCATGCTTGTCTGGAGCTGAGGGACAGCCCGATGTGGCCCTGGGGACACCAAGCAGCGTTCCTGCCTCTGCGTCTGCTGGAGCTCTGCACTGGCCAGGCTGGGGCTGTGGTTGGTCCGTACGGGCAGGACCCCGCTCCGGGGTGTCTGTCACAGGTTTGGGTCTCTGAAGCGCCTTGTCCCCTCAGCTCTGGGTGTCTCACAGGGACCGGGATGACATGTGGGTACCCAGGCTGTCTGCGATGGGGTTGCTGCAGAAGCAGCCTAAGCTGGCAGAGGCGCCGCTGGCATCGAGGAGGGCAGTGGTGTGCCCTTGTCCTGGCCCGACCTGGTTTTTGTGGCTGAGCGGTGAGCTGCTGGCTGCCAGCCCCAGGGCTGCTGGGTCCTGCGGGGTGGGACAAGCACAGCACCCTGGGTCACAGGTCTGTCTGCTGCAGAGCCCTGCACCGTGCCGCTCGGATGGGCTGGCTTCACGGGATTGCTGGCAAAGCTGTCGGCACGTTAGGAAGGAAAGGTCTGAGGTCTGCCCTCAGAGCTCTTCCTACTTCTTCCTAAGGCAATTGTGGTCTCCTAGGGCTTCTCCAGAGCAAGTGAGCTCCGTGTGCTGAGCGTGCGGAGAACAGGGTCAGGCTCTGCTGTGTCCACTTCGTTCTGCCCTGGGACCGGACACCTCTCCCTGCGTTGTGCTCCCTCGCTGCCTTTTTCCTTGAGGGTCTCCGTGGTGCCTAGGCTGATGCAGCCCTCACAACATTGCTGCAGGAGGGTCCCTTCACCAGGAAAACCTCCAGCTGGGCTGACACGGCACCTTAGCAGTCACTTGTGTTAGACCTGAGACTTCAGAGGTCCCTTTTTTCAGGTAGTACTTTGCTTTCTGGTTTCCATCAGTCTGATGCTGGCAGGGTTGGCTTGGGGGGGTCAGTGTCCTACTCTGCTCCTGCCCTGGGCCCAGGGCTCCCTTCAGGTGAGTGCTGCAAGGTCACCCTGGGGGTTTGCTCCGGGTCTCCAGAGGCTTCCTGTTCACTGCTGTATATTCGCTGCAGACAGCTATTGATGCAGGCAGTGCTGCTGCTCCTCTCATGGTCAGTGGAGGAATAAGCCGTAGGTGTCATTAGCTTTAAGCTGGTAGTTAACTTTCATTCTCTAGGGGCTTCTGAGGCCAGGGCATCTTGGAGCAGCAGGACAGCAAGTGCTATCCTGCAGAGCCGCCGCCAAGCTCTGCTCTGCGCCCAGCGCTGCCGGGAGGATTCGCCCCAGATGCCTGTGGACGGCAGATGCAGGCCACGGGGGACACCAGTGGGTGCGATCCCTGTGCCATGAGCGGCTCCTGGTCTGGCAGAGGGAGCATCTCTGCACAACAAAATCTTCTTACATGTCAGTCCAGAGGGGCAGAGCTCCCTGCTGACAACAGCTGCGCGGAGAGCTTGGCATGGATTTGCATAGATGAAATGATTTCTCCTGCCATTCATTCAGTCTTTCTGTCTGCTGGCTTCCCTGCTCCTCTCTGGAATCCGGGGTCCACACAGAGAGCATTCAGCTGGCTGCGAGCTCTTTGCTGTGCGTTGCTTTGCACAGATGTCCCCGAGCAATTCCATGAATTGTTGCTCTATAGTCACTAAGCTGTTTGGGAAAACATTTCAGATAACTGTCCTACGCATTGGGGTGACTGAATTAATGGCATTTGAATGGTCAAAAAGATAGTGTGAATTGGAAACAATGCTGTCCCTGTAACGGGCGGCAGGAGAATTCCAGCTGGTATTTTCATTGTTAATGAGCAAACCCAGGGCGCTGTGCAGCCTCGCTACCTTGGAAGAGGCCGGAGAAATGCACAAACCAGCCCGTCACTTCCCCTTCTGAACTTTTCAAATGCCAGGAAAGGAATGCTTTTCAGATTGTCTTTCAGAGCTCCCTGAGTGAGACGCTACACCTCAGCTGCGAGAGGGGAAGGGGGAGGACCGTGGTCGTGGCTGCCCAGGCAGCGCTGCCTGAGCACCGTACTGGGCGACGCGCCTGGACGTGCACCGAGTTCAGCAGCTCCACCACCCTCAGGTGCCAAGGCAGCGCCTCTGACTGAGGGTGCCCATGACGGGGGAAGCAAACTGCAGCACCGTCACGCTTTGCCCAGTCTCACGCTCCTCCCTGCGTGTCACCTGCTGACCGCTGCTGGAGCTGAGGTACAGGGGAGCGAGGAGACCAGGCTGGGGGGAGGAAGAGGGAGGAGGGTGTGTGCTGGCGGGACCCTGTGGGAGCTGAGAGGCACCTTCACAACTGCCGTGACGGAGCCTGTTTCCCTGCAGTCTGAGCAGCCACCTCAGAAATAGCACACTGACCACAATCATTTTCAAATACACCGCACAGTCCCAAGCACAGTTTTCACTGCATGAGATGACCGTCGGCGACGAGAAGTCCCCAGTGTGACAAGAGGTGTCCTCTGTGGCAGAAGGAGCGGTGCGCCCACCGGCAGCCAGCTGGCGCGTCCCGTGCGGTGGCAGGTACCGCTGCGAGGAGGGTGCTTGGCAGTCAGGAGAGCTTTGTTGCATCTGGGCTTGGCAGAGCACAGCGACCCCAGCCATACATCACCAGAAGAACGTGCGCTTGGGTAACACATTAGAATAATACATTATTAGAGCACTGTTGCTATGGTGATGTATTAGGGCAATATATCATTAGATACCTTCCATTGATGATGTATTACTCCAAACATGGCTCCTGCCAGCACCAGCACAAGGGCCATAAGGGAAGTCTTGTCTTTTTGCAGAAACCCTACCCTTTCCCTAAGGAAAAAAACCCAACTGTAATGGCTTCATTAAGGGGATACGGGGCAGGGGCTGGCCTGAGGCACCTCTTCTTCTCTCCTGCGGCCCTTAACAAGTGAGGCTTGCTCTGTGCTGAGCCACTTGCTGTATTTCCTGGGGATTTGGTACCTGCATTTTAGTGCATTTGGGCAAAAGGACCAGGCAGCAGGATGAGATCTGCCGGGCCGGGCACTGAGCTACAGGAGCTGAGGCGTTAGCAAGTGCCTTCCCCGGTGCAGCGTAGGGTCCCATTGGACCCAACGCCTGCCACTCTGGGTCCTGAGCTCCCTGTGTCTGTCACTGCGCTCTCACGCCCGTCGCCGGGGCCCGGGGCACGCTCTGAGGAAGCTTCTCTTCTCCAGGTGGCCAAACATGCTGGTGGCATGTGCTGGTGCCCGGGCCTGTGGCAGAGGAGGCAGCTGGACCAAACCAGAGTCCAGTGCATGGTTGACTGGTGCTGCTCACCCTCCTGTGAGCCACATTGCTTGCTGGGCTCGGTTCCCTAGGGATCACTCTTCCCATGTGCATGCTGCCGGGTGAACAGCACCTTGCTGTGTCTCTGGGTACAGCACATGGGCAGATGCTACCGTTTGCTGGCCCAAGGCAAGAGGGACGTGAGCTGCAGCCAGGGTGCCATTTGCACTCCTCCCTGGGCACGGGTTCGTCACTTGCTGGAGGAGGGAGTTGGTGGCAAAGCTGCGAGCGCTGCGACACCGGCAGCAGCTGAGTGCTGCACACAGCAACACGCACCACCGTGCCCAGCAAGCAGCACTCTGCGCTCACCGGCCATGTCCCATGCAAAGCACGGAGTGAAGAAGGACTAACAAAGTGCTCAGCACCAGAAGGTCATGCAGGGAGGCCCCTGACACAGCAGACTGCGGCTCACGATTATCCTCTCTGCTTCTCTCTCCGCTGTGCCCCCAGGTCCCACTGGGCAGGCAGCGCCTGGGGGCGTGGGTTGGCGTTGGCACTCCGTGGGGATGAGGCACAGCTGGAGATTGGCACGGGCACTCGTGGCCCTTCAGAGCCTCCACGTAACACTGATCATCACCTTCCCCAGCTGCCGGGCAGCCTCCCCTTCCTGCCCGCGCGGAGCGAGGCTGATGGGGTGCTGCGCTGATGCTCTTCCCGTCGGTCCTGGGGGACCCTGGCCCCAGCCTGGCATGAACCCAAAACATTGAGCCCAGGAGAAGCTCCAGCCAGCTGGGTCCTCACGCGCACCCACAGTCTCTGCAGGGCTGCACTCTTTTCAGCTCAGCAGGCTAAGTAAATTGCTTTGCCAACAAAGGCTCCAGAGAGCAGAATGGGAAAGCAGGTTGCTTTTGCTGCAAAGTATGCAGTGTGCATCTGATATAATTTGATTTTAATTAATGGAGAAGAAAGTAGCAGAGTTAATAAAGTATGCACTGCCTTTTGCAGGGATGTCAGTGCTGAATACCTGAAAAATGCAACCAAATCAGAAAGGCAAGTGCAAGGTGAGCAAAGGCTGACCACACCAGGGCAGAGGCATTGAAAAGAGTGCCAGGAGAGATTCCCCATCCCATAGTCAGGCTCACTGCAAAGAAGCAGTTCATGGAGCATATGCTGTTACTTGGTATGGAGATGCCCCAACTCTGCAGCCCTGTCAGAGTGCTGTCAGCTGCACCCAGGTGCTTTTCAACCGGCCGTTGGGAAAGCGCTGGCTCCCCTGCCCAGCTCCCGTCTCAGGCATGGCTGTGCAGGTGCCCATCACTTCCCTTCCTTCTTTTCCCCGTGCCTGGAGGGAACTCAGTGTCTGCCCCCTTCCCTGGCAGGGGATGCTGTGGTAGGGCTGCTCCTGGATCCCCCCCTCTGCAGCACCGCTTGGAGGATGCAGGTTAACGAGCAGCCCTGGCTACAGCTGCTCATACACAGAAGCATGTGTTGGGGCAGCAGGTCTTCTGGGCTCCATTCCCAGCCGTGTGGGCTAGTGGTTAGACCACTTAAGAGCCAAGCTGCCCCCACATCACCCTGCAGATGCACACTTCCTTCCCTTGAAATCTCTGTGGGAGCAGAGTCTGCCCACTGAGGGCACAGAGGGCAAGAATAAGAGGTTGTTTGTGCAGACTTGAAGTATGATAAATAATATTCCCCTGGAACTGCCCTGCTGCTGCTGGTTCCCGTTCATAATAATGATGTGTGAGACACTCCAGGGGAGCAAGACTGTGTCTGCCCTTGATGCCAATGCTTTTAAGAGTTCAGTGTGCTGCCCTGCTCCCAGGCACCATCTGCAGTGCTCTGAGCCAGGGCTGCTTTTAGCTTCTCAATCAATTGGATTCAATTAAGTGCTAATGTGAGCCCGTGGGTAGAGAAGTGATTGCTTATCCCTTAATCAGCAAATTCTCCCGAGGTAGGGCAGAGCGGTTTGCCACCCAGTGTCCATGTGGTTTAGTGTAGATGTCCTCTGGATGGGAGCTGTGGGGGAGAGCTCCCACCTCAGCCCCCTGGAGCCCTGACCTCCGGCTGGTGTCACCTGCCCTTGCTGAGGAGCAGGCGGTGGGAACAGGGGCATCCTGCAGCCACCAACTCGGCTCCCTTTGCCCTGCGGGGACGCTGTTGCTGGGCCCCAAGACTCCAGGTGCCCCCATTGCGTGGGGTTGCTGCCCCACGCTGCCCAGCAGCACAGAGCCGAGGCTGGGGATGCTCAGCACTGCCTGCACACACAGGAGCGGCTGCCTCGGGAAGCAGAGGTACATTTATTTAAAGTACTCTCTTTTTTCACTCTGTCCTCAATGCCATGTTTCCGCTGGGAGATGCTGCCAGCATCCACGCTGACACATCTGGGGGGCAAGCATGTTAGGGAGGCTGTGGGCATCTTGGTGAAGCAGAGCTGGCTCTGCCCCTCTCCCCGCTCCTGCTCCATGGCCATGGGATGCGCGGGGCACCTCGGCTCTCTGAGGCCAGACCTGGCTTTAAGGGATTTCAGACATCAATAAACATCAGTGTCAAAAAGGACAGGAAAAGGTTATTTATCAGAAAACAGGCCAAGAAGCAGGATTGAAGCAGGGGTGACATGTGCTCCGGCCATGCTGCCAGGGTCGCATCCTGTGGCGGCTCAGAGGGGTCAGAGCCACGGCTCCAGCACTGCTCGCGTCCCCACACCAGCTGATAATGGTGGCTCGGCCCGGCAGCCCCCGTGCTGTGCCCAGGGCCAGGCTGTTGCCACCAGCCACGACAGCAGCCCAGTATTTCTCTCGCTTCCTCTGGTGTAATTAGGACTCGGTAGGAGTGACAGTCTCGTCAGAGCAAGTCAGGCTTGGAGAGGGCTGAGGTTTCAGAGTGAGCTCTGCTGCCCCGCAGTGCTCTCCTGGCTACTGGGCTGCCCGGGCACGGGGGAGCGGTTGTTTCCGTGTGGAGACCAGCGGCTCTTCCTTCGACTGCCCGGGAGCTGCAGAAAAGTGGGTGCATGCATGTGAGTGTGCGTGTATGTAAGTAACACAGTGGAGATTTCAGAGAACAATGTACAAAACAAGAATGGCAGAGGTTATTAATTTCCAAGATAACGCCAACAAGAGGAGAATGCTGAGTTGCTGTTGAATTGTTTGTTGATCATTTTTCTGGTCACTATCTAGTAGAGACCACTGTGTGCCACGTGGCCTCATGTTTCTCCTCGGCTGCCGCAGGGGATGCGTGGGCTGCGCTGGTGCTGTGCGCGGGGCTGACTCGGTGGGCGGCCGGGCTGAGCCCCGCTGGCGGGGGGACGGGTGCCCAGGGGCACCGTGCTGCAGCAGGGCAGGAGCTGGGCGCAGGATGCCTGGTGGCACTCCTGGTGCCGGGGTGGTTCCCGCAGGAGCACATAACGCACCGAGGCCTCGGGGATGCCATCAGCACCTCCCTGGCATGGCTGGGAGTTCTGCATCCTTCAGACCTGTCCTGACGCTGCAGTTCAAGGTACAGCCCCAGTGCTGTGCCCTCCCTCCCCCCATCACCTACCTCTGATTAGAGCCCTCAGAACAAACCTGCTAATGCCTTTCCCAAGCTCTCGCCCCCACACTTTTGCCATATAAATCACTATAATTAAAGTGTTTGGAAAATGCTTTGGGAGCCCAGACAAGCATCCCCACATGCTACACACCCAGCTCGGCAAGCCCGACTTCCTGCTGCACCCACCCTGCCGCCCCAGGCGCTGCATCCCTTCCCTCCCAAGGCAGCCGGCAGGACAGGAGCGAGGACCGTTCCCAGGCTGCGCTCGCCCCGGGCAGTGGGCTTGCCTTCGTCCCGGCTCCCAGCCGAGGCTGCATGCTGAGCAGCTGCCCCCAGCAGAGAGGAGCCCGAGAGACGGGGCAGGACCCTCCGCGGGCCCCTGGCTCTGCCAGCCAAGCCTGGACAAGGCAACCCGCGAGGGGAGACAAAGGTGCTGGGGCTGATGGGGAAATCGCCGCTGTTCCCATCACTGCTAAAAGCTCGGAGAAGCGGTGCTCTCCGCTGGCTCCTGGCACCCGGGTGTGGTGGAACCTAGGGAGAAAGCCCTGTCGAGAGGGCACGGAGGGCACGCTCCACCCTGCACCAGCCCTCCTGCTAATGACAGGGGAATGAGCCCCAGAGGCCCGTCCATGGCCGCTTTCTCGCAGATGTGGAGGCGGCAGCGGCGGTGAGCCCCAGGCGCGCAGGCATGGCTGGCGGGAGCCACCGAGAGCTGCAGCCTGGGCAGGGCTGCACCGGGGGCTGGCAGAGCCTGCCAGGACGGCCTGGGCACTGTGGCGCAGCCACAGCTCCCCCATTCCGTGTGACGCTGTGGGGCAGGAGCGGGTCCATCCTGCTCTAAGCCAAGACACGAGGAGCCCAAGAGGTTTTCGTCCCCAACTGTTTAACTCGGGGCCGAACAGTCCTTCAGGGTTTGGTGCGAGCCACTACCTGGGGGAGAAAAGCCATTTTTCAAGCCATGGGCAGCAACATCCACGAAACATAAATTTTTAACAGTGAGCCCCTGGAGTGAAGATCAAAGCAATTACATGAGGAGGCAAAGCAAGGTGGAGAAGTGGCGCGGCGGGCAAGGAGACGCGAGCTGGCTGGTTGGGAGTGGTGCAGGCGTGCGGTGGCTCTCCAGGAGCCCCTGGAGCAGGGCTGAGCGGGGACCAGCCCCCGTGTTGCCCAGGGCACGGTGCCCCACACAGAGCAGCTCCCGGCAGGGGGAAGCCTCTCGGGACGCTGGTGTCCGCACACAGGGAGGTGGTTTGCTGGGCTCGGCTGAGCACGGTAATAGCACGCGTCAACGTCCCTGCTGGTGGAGGAAGCGCTGGCCGGGGGCCAGGAGGACTCGGGGCTGGAGCTAGTCATCGGTGCCCAGCTGAGCCCCGGCATTTGTCAGGGCAGCGGGGGGCATCTGCCAGCAGGAAGGGACCTGACCCTGGGGCAGAGCACGGCATCTCGGGAGCCATTCACTTGCTGAGCCCGTCTGCAGTGGGCTCAGGCCTGAGCTGCTGCCGTGCTGCACTGTGGGGGGCTGTGGGGGGCTGTGAGCACAACTGGGCAGTTAGAGTCTCTCTGGTCTCATGCAACGTCCTTTTCATCTTGCCTTGTGAAACAGGGATAACGGCAGCTCCTCATCTCGCTGCCCCTGGACCTGCTGTCGCTCGGCAGCCTGGACCCCTCCTGGCCTTCCCCCAGTGACCCCGCCAGACCACTTCCCATGGGTGTTCCCAGGCCCCATTCCCGCTCCTGAGCTCCACGGTTCTCTGCCTGGACTCCTCCAGTGGGTCCCTGCCAACTTGTCCTCCTCTCTCACGCTGTGCTCAGCTGGCACCGGCTGCACCCCGTGCCAGGAATCTTTGAGTCACCCGGACTTTCCTGTTCTGTTCCCAAGAGCCCTGCTACTCCCGGTGCCAGCACTGCTGGCCCTGCCACGGCAGCCCAGGTGCCACCCCGCAGCGAGGGCATCTTTCCACCCAGCACCCCAGCTGCTGCAGCTGGTGCCAAGGGTGGGGAGCCAAACACCCCAGACTTTTCCCTTGAGTTCAGCTCCAGAAATGGGAACCGATTCCCTGCCAGCCCCTGTATGCCGACTGCGGTCCATCCTGGGCAAATCACATCTGTCCCACGCCTGCCCCAGTCCCCTGCCCAGCTGTGCCACTCCTGCATCCCCTTCACCTTGACTCTGCCCCTCAGCTTTTCCCATCCTCCAAGACCCACATGCGAGGGTCCGCGGGCTGTCCTTGAACAGGAGGCATCGGGGTATTTCACAGGCTGACAGAGTCCGTGACCACATGAGGATCTGTCTGTTGGTGACCCTTTCCCTTCCCCAGCAGGAAGGGCTCAGCAGCCCTGCTCCCTGCGCAGACAGAGCTCAGCCCTGCTCTCAGCTCCTGCTCAGCATGTATTTTTCATCTTTAAATGAAAGCAACTGAACTGTCTGAAGTTGACTCTCAACTCTTCTCTGGGGCTTGGATTGCCAAGAAATGATTGACGCATTTAATAGAGGCAGTGGGTGCAGAGGAATTTGGCAGGAGTCCAGCCTCATGATACACAAAGGACACTGCCATTCCCGCGCAGGTTTTCTGAGCTCCTGCGCTTTTGGAACAAGCTGTCCTGAGCGGGGCTGTTTCACACTGGCTGGATAGCTCTGTGAGCTCAGGAGCAGCACCGGGAGCAGGGCAGAGTCTGAGCCACAGGGATGTGGGGGGTATCCGTGCATGAGCAAATGTTTTGGGCAGGCAGGGGTTTGCCGGGGCTGCGGCGCACGGCGGTCAGCATGGGCTGGGGAGGCCAGTCCAAGCCCCTTGCAGAGCCTGTCTGGTTTTTCACCACTGCTTTGAGATGTAGGCAATCTTGTACCCACACCGAGCGTGAATGCGTATGGTGGATGCTTGCGTGTTTTTGCATATACATGCTCGTGTGTGAACCTGCATGTGAGAGGTTTTTTCCTACGTTTCCTGGAGAGAAACCCCCCTGCCATGCATGGACTAGTTTGGGAACAGCCTGCACAGATTGCATTCAGCACACAGACCTCTGCATGCGTGCTCTTAAGTACACTTGCACGCACACGTATGTGCTCACGTATACACGCAGGTGTTCACCCTTCACCACCTCCTCCCTGCAGGCTGAGCGGCTGGCGCACGCTGGGCAACACTTGCATGCGATGCAAATGTCAGTCTGAGCTAACCCAGTACTTGGCACTAAATAACAGTCATTACTGGAGGCAGACAGCCTCCCCTTAGCAAAGGAAGACTCTGCCAGCCAACTCCAAGGTTTAGGCTGAGTTTTAGGCTTTTGTTTCTCCAGCCTTCCCGGGAGGTATCCGAGAGTGACCCTCGGCCATTTCTTAAGCTCAGGAGCAGAGTTAGGAAAAAAGTCCGCTGTCAGTGCCCGACCGCAGCATCTGACCTCAGCTTAGATTCATCCCGTTGAAAGGCACCGTGGAGCCAGCACTGACATTACTAATATCTCTCCACAGCAGAGGGAGCTCCCTTGGGTATTTTCAGAGGGGCACCCATTTCAGATATTCCTAGAAAGTGACTTCCAGGAGCAGACTAGGTAATGGGTTTCTTGTGCATTCAGTGTGTACATTGCTCATCCCCTGGAGCTTCCCATCTCCTACAGATATAAAGGGCAATTTGTGAAGCTTACATAGGCTTATTAAAATATCATTGTGAAAGGGTGACATAAGTACCTGAGCAGAGAAGAATAGAAAAGATTTGTCACGTTAACCAGAGACTTACAGCTCTTATTTCCTCTTCCTTGTGTCTTCTTCCCATAGGAGTATAACAGTCATTTATTATCATGCGGAAAAAAAGCCTTAGCTCTTTGGAGGATGTGGTGGTTTCTTGCAGGAGAGTGAAGCCACTGTATCGGACTTGTGATCTGACGCAGGCAGGCTGGCAGAGTGAGCGTGGCTGGTGCTCAGATGCCTGGCACATTCTTTCAAATAATGCCAAATGAGCAGCATTATCCTGAAAGCGGCGCAGCCTGAACCTTGTTTGTGCGGCCATGGCAAGTGTGGGCTGGAATACAGCTCGGGCTATTATCATGTAATGAACACAACAATTACTCTGTAAGGGGGAGAAAGGGTTCGGGCCAGATAGAGTCTTAAGAATAAAGGCTTGTTTGGGAGAATTATTCACTGGGTCCCTGCTGTAGGTGGACGGCAGCAGATTAGAAGGAAACATTATCTCTCAGGGCAAGTTCAGAAGGACAAATGAAGCCAAACTGGCACAGGCTGAGAGTCTCAATACATTATTCTCTTTGCTCTACAAATCTGCGAGAACAAAGTGCTCAGTGTAAATGCTCACCAGGGCCCTTTTTTCCCCTGTAGGACCACAAAAGTTCAGCATGAGACGAAGGGCCACGTGTTGGCTATTGGTCCACTACAAAGACCATTTGAGTTTAGAATTTAGAGTCTCATAAAAACATTATTGTCTGCATCCTGGGACATTTGTTTGTTAGGGCAACATGGACTGAAAAAATGTGACCCTCTGTGCAGCTGTGTGCCTCACTGCTCTTGTCATCGCTTGCCCACCTCAGGGGCTACCTCAGGCCACCCCCCAGCCTGGCGTCACCCTGCAGAGAGCCCCTGCGCCCTCGCTGTCCCCACGCCCCAGCCCTCAGCTGAGTCCCGCACCAGGAGCCTCCCAGCCAGGACGCACCTCCTGGCCTCCCTGTCCCGGGCTCCTCTTCACCGGCCCGTCTGGTCTCGGCCACGGTGGCGCTCCGGCTCAGCTCCCCCGAGCGCCCCGCGGGGCCCTGAGGTCCCCCTGGCGCAGCAGCTGCGCGGCCGGTGCTCTGCGCTGCGGGGAGTCAGGGTGACCATAGCGAGGAGCAGCTCCCCAGACCGCGGGAACACCGGCTGCGGGAGCAGCCTGCAGGAGAGACTGGGCTCCTCCTTCCTTGGACTCCTCCTGCAGCAGGTCCGACATCTGCTTCTGGGAGAAGTGCAGTGGGAATGCTGACCAGACTCAAGCGCTCCCACCTGGCCAGGCACCGCTGGTCATCCACCACCCTTGTGGTGTTAGAAGGGGACGGGGAGGTTTGCATCGCCCTCGGCAGGCAGGTAATGCCTGCAGTTTATACAGGCTTATGGTCGGATCTCCTGCTTTGGGACTGTGTCCAGTCATCTCCAGAGGTGAAGAGGATTTTTTCCCCAATGAACAGTTGGCCTGACGTATTTTGTTGGGGCAGGAGGTTGCACCTTACCCAGAGGCCTTTTGCACTCTGGAGTGAGGCACAGGACACGCGCGGTGGAGCAGTACTGTGAAGCCTCCGTTGACATTTCTGGCTATGCTCTGCTCACGTATGCCTATAGTTTATATGTTCACCAGGTTTGAGGTGAGGAAGAAGTTTATGTCCAAGTGAAGTGAAAATGCCAAAGACTATAGAGGTCTTGCCTTCCTCTGCCCCAGGGGCCGCAATTTTGCTCTCGGAAGCACACAGGCATCTTTCCCTTCAGCGCTTCTCTGCCACCACCGAAGCCCTGGGCAGGGGTGAACCTCCCGCTTGAGGCTGCCGTGGCTCAGCCTCTGCGGGACTGAAATGCCAAACCCAGCTTGAGCTGCTGGGCTCCATTTTGGGTCTCTGAGTGAAATGCAGTGGATGGCAGCACGCAGGCGATCAGAACACAGGATCTGACAGTCCCTCCTGGACTTGCAGTCTGGAATCAACAAAATTATGGACAAACATTTGGAAGTACATCTATGACACTTCTGGGTTGTAAGCTGCTTGCTGCCTGTCTGGTTTAGAATGATTTTGACAAAAAGCGTCTGTATGATTTTGATATAGTTAAGCCCGTGGCCAGGCTTTATAAGATGCTTGGCAATCTATGGGACAGTTTTTAGAAGCATTTTGTTTTGCGTTTGGATTGTCTTCCAACTAACAAGATGATCAGCTTTGGCCTTAGTCAGTACTGGGAGGAAGGTCTTAAGGACCATCTCTCTTTTGAAGCAGGAGACGTGGGAATCAGCAGGGCCACTCCAGGTCTGCGGCTGCCCCGGGATGCTGCCGGATGGTGCTGTGAGGTGCAGGCAGGCAAACGAGCGCAGTTCAGAGCGGTCTGCATCCCCCCCTGCCCCGATCTGTTTGTCCTCGTCGCCTCCCAAAGCAGCCTGCACGCAGCAGCCACCACGTCTGCCAACTGTGCTATGAGAAGGAGTGTATGCTTTTAAAGGGCTAAAAAAAGGTGGAATATATTATCTGTTCACAAAGTCAGTGTAAATATTAAAAAGCCTGTGAGGTGAAATGTCTCTGATGATGTCTTTTCAGAATTGTGGGAGAAAAATCCATCCAAAGGCTCTGTTGAGGGGTATGGCCAAAAGGCAGGCAATGCTTTGAACTGGTTCAAAGCCACAGGTCAGCACTCATTCTGGGGCTGCAATGGGGAGCAGCTGCCCACCTCTCCTTGGAGTCAGCTAAAAGGTCGCTTCAGCACATCCACAATTTAAATAAAAGAAAATGAATCCCAGAGAGAGCCATTTGAAAATGAAAGGCATCAAATGTGAAGATAGAAGCGATGTGTCTGGGTGGCAGAGGACCTGGAGAGCTCTGGCTTAGGCAGCGAGTGTCCGTGTGGTGCCAGGAGAGGACAGGTACCCTGAGTGCTCCCACCTGGCACACCAGTCCTGCGTGGGTGGAAAGGGAGTCTCCATTCCCCTGTCCAAGGGGTGCAGAGCAGCCTGGGCCCTGGGAGACCCTCCTGCCCTGCTGGGGAACCTCATCCCCACCGTCACAGGCCGGTACCAGGGCCAGGCTGACAGGGGCGTCTCCGGAGAGGCTGAGAACTGAGCCAGGGAGAGGGTCGTGGGTTTGGGGGACTTGTCTCCTGTGCTCCACAGCTGAACCAGGGAAGAAGGACAGCAGATTATTTAAAAAAACTGAGGAGATACTTTGGTTGATAAAGGTAAGCAAAACAGTCCGTGGTGTTAAGTAATGCAGCTCTGTTGAAACAGTGCAGGGAAGTTGCCTTTTGCCAATAAATCAGGCGGCGGCCACGGAGGAGCAGATGTGAATCACACCTTGCTTCATATGCCCTGCAGTGTTTTCACTTATTGTTCCAGTTTTAAAGATTAATGGCACTGAGAGATGAGTATTATCTATGCTTCCATTTCATACTCGTTATCAGAAAGGCTTTTTTCAGCATAATTAGCATGGATCAAATTTTCCAAGCGGCTCGACAGACTTGCTGCTCTTCCTTGGCTACCCAGGACCCCTGGGACATCCCGCTGCTGCCGCTGGGCCCTGACTCCCCACAGCACCCTGACCCTGCACCAAGAGGACAGCCAGGGCTGGGGGCACCCAACCCCTGCTGCTGCCTCGCTCGCTCACGGCTGCAGGACACGCATCCTCATCGGAGCGGCAACGGGGCAGGGCAGTTAACAGCAAGCGGTCTCCTCTGCCCCACGCGTGAGGACGGGCAGCCAGGGCTCCCGGGGCAGGATGCAGGAGCCCCGCCAGCACTGGCCGCAGGGAGCCGGGCTGCCCGCATCCTGCGCCCTCGGTCCCAGAGGGCTGCGCCCTGCCTGCCCCTGGAGCTGCTGCTCCAGCTGACCCTGCAGCAGCGGAGCTGCGAGTGGTGGGTGCAGCGCTGCGCCCTGCACCAGGACACCCCTGCGGATCCTGGGACACGAGAGCTGGTGGTACGTCTCGCCTTGGGTCTGAGTAGGGTTTGTAGCCTTAAACACGAAGAGAGAAAGGTCACTATCACCTCCTCCATCAAACCCAGCTGCAGCTGCTGCAGCCCAGAAACATGAGTTTCCTGATCTGGGCTGCCAGGAGCTCCCACGTTCTGACACAGCACCCCTGCAGAGCACCGAGCTGCGAGGGGCTGACAGCCTCTCTCCCTTTAAACAGGAGGAGAAAAGGCCCTTGCCATGGTGGGTGGACCAGGGGCAGGTGCTGGTGCCCACCCAATCAGCCCAGGCAGCAGAAGCCTTAAATCCGCTGCTGGGGCACAGGCAGGGGCTCTGCAGTTCAGGCTGCTTTTTGTTACCTGGGTGCTGGTGCACGGGTGCTCAACAGACGATTAGGGCATGGGGTATTTGACGCCTGGAGGAGTAACGGAGGTGGGTTCCTTGTCCTGGGAGCCCAGCCTGGCTGTGGGGCAGGAGGGTCTGGAGAGGGCGGAGGAGGTGTGGGAGGGCTGGAGGAGGAGGTGGCTGGGGAAGGGAAACCTGCTGGCACCTTCCACCTGGCTTATCTGGGGCTACCAGCACGTGGTTAGGGCTTGTGCATGCTGTGTGTGCTGGCTCCCAGGTAGGTGTGTGAGAGATGCAGGGGCGTGGGTTGGTGTGCGCTGTGTCTTCCCGCATGTGGAGGTGCTGGCGGTGCCCTGGGGGGAGCAGCCGGGTTGTGGGGTGCTTGTGTGGGGCTGCCACTGGGCTGGAGGAGCCCAGGGAGTGCAGCGCCGAGCTCCCTGCTACATGCGATCAGGCTGTGATCGTTGCTATCATGAAGATAAACTGGCCATTGTTGCCAAAAATAAATGTTAGTGTTCCAAATCCACACTTCAATAGCACCAGCTCATTAGAGATGCATATCATTTGGCTCCAGTCCCACACCTTCCAGCTCGTTATAAATATGCAGTTGCTGCTGGCTCTACCCCAATCATCTCTGCAATCAGAGCTTTTAATTAGGTTAATTAAATTGTATCAAACCTCGCAGGGACGCAGTTCACTGATGCTGATGAGGCAGCCAAAACAGACCTTAACTCTAGCTCTAATGAAGGCCCTGCTGCCTGCTGCAGCTAATGACAATGCATAATAAATTAGAGCTTCCCTAGAAAGGTGCATCAGGGCTTGTGCTTCAGTAAATGATGATCTATATGCACTAACTTACTATTTCAGTCTTTAGGTCTGCCAAGCTAGGGACATCCTGGGAATATGTTCTTGCTAAATAATGGGTTCCTACCTGCTCAAAGCAATGCTGTTCACCTTGGTTCTCTCAAGGCACTAAAAGCTTTGGGTATGTAACTGTAGACACGGCAAACCAAACATTTGCTGCTTTCACCTGGCACAGCGCTTGCTCTGCTCTGATGCCTGGCCTCTCCCAACAGAGGCAGCAGCGTGTATTTATTTATTTGAAACCCTCTGTAATTGAATTTGGGCAGGAATATCCTGTTTGGAGGGAAATGTGGGGCTGTGTCCAAGGGCGCAGCAGTGGTGCCGATACCCTGTGCCCAGGCTGTTCCCGGCTGTCACCAGTCCCTGTGCTGCTCCCGTCCAGGTGGCCAAGGAGCCTGTGGAAGGGAGAGGTTCAGGGCAGCCATGCTGAGCAGCAATTAGTCATTCCTGATTTACATCCTGCTCTTTCAACTCCCTGCTGTGAAGCCACTCTTGAGTGGAGGAGCTCCACCACCCCTTTCTCCTTGGTGCCCTTGGGCAAGTCACCTCAGCTGAACCTTGCTGTAAGGACAGCAGGGTCTTGGTGACAGTCGGAGCCAGGGCAGCCAGTCCTGCCGGCTGGAGACGCCTGCGGTCCCACGCCTGGACCACCGTCCCGCTGGCAACCCTGGGACAGCAGCATCCAGGCACCGAGTGGGAGCTGCCGGGACTCCGGCTGTCGGACTGCTGGGCTCATGGTGAGTGGACTCACAGTGAGTGGACTCACCACATGTGGTACGGCACCTGTGGGCACGGGCAGTGGGACGGGTGGGATCAAAACCTCCCTGCTCCGATCTGCTGGAAGACAATGGTGAGGAGGGCTCTGGGGGTTCCAGTGTCCCTCCGGCTGCTGCAGACCCGGCAGTGGCTGCCCACGGGGGGCTCCGCAGCCTCCCCTGGCATGTCGGCTTCTGGCTTTGCTGCTGTGCCCCAGGGATGGGGCGAGAGATCCCACCCTGCTGGTCTCCAGTCTGGTTCGGGCTTGGAGAACGGGGCCTACAGGAAACCACGCGTGAAGCCCAAGGGCTGGTGATGGTTCTCCTGCTAGGAATATATTGTTGTGGTTGCCTAGAGATAATCCTGCTAGCTTTTAATGTAGCCTGCTATTAACTTTTATAGACAGTCATTATCAATTGAGTTCTTCAGCTTGAACAAGGAATTACATGAAATTATTATACGGCACAATATTATTCTGAGTCACCTGAAACCTGAGCTGTGAATCTGAGGGGTATTTTGATATCTGTATCTTGCAAGCTGCAGGGAATCTCCTTGCTAAAGAACCTGTTGGTTCAGCCTTTGATACTATAATTATCACAAGCAGAAAATAGCTGTGGGCTGTTTCTCTGTGTCCTTCCCCACAAGGGCCCAGCTAGAGGATGGCAGATCCCACCAATGTCTCACTTCCAATCTCGCGCTGCGGTCGAGGCGCTGGGTGTTTTGCTCACTTACAAGGTACTGACTCTTCCCAGACCCTTGCAGAAACATTTTGATGCTTTAGGGTAAGGAAAGCTGAGGGCTTTGGGAGCCAAACCAGGAGCAAGGCCTGACGGATAAAGGGAAGCGTTTGGCCGTTTGCCATGTGCCCAGGAAGGAGCTGCTGGGCTCAGAGAGTGACCCACAGGGACACCACCCTGCGCCAGAGCCGTCCACTGCTCTGCAGCGGCCACTGGGTCACAAGCTACGTTCTTTCCTAAATATCTCTTAGAGGATTTTCTAGAACCTCCTAGAAAACATAATTTCCAGCCCAAATTTGTTCCTGCGCTGTCCATACACTGCGCCAGCGCTTTTCTCTGCCATAGGTGTTTTCATGATGTTTGCTGCCTGTAAGCTTTTTAAGGCACTTTACAGCTTTTCTCTTGCTAGGCTGAAGGAGCCAAGACCTAGTCCTGCTTGTGAGACACTCTCAGTTCCCTTCTGCATCCGAGAGGCTCTCTCTTTTGTCCCATTGTGGACTAACCTTTCTTGACTCTTGTTGACCTGCGTATGTTGTTCCAGACGAAGTTTCATGACAGTCCTGTAAGACACTTCCAATATTGCCTGCCTGATATATCAGCTTTTTTCCTCTGTCAGCCTGAAGTCATTCTGTGATTGCACCCACAAATGTTCCTTTTTTTTTTTTTTTTAATGTGGAATTAGCATTAACAAGGATTTGTGCAAGTGCAAACAGATAGCTGCTATACGAATAAGTGCCCAGGTTTCCTATTAAAGGTTAATTGTGAAGCTGAGGGCAGAGTCCAATGCTATCCATAAAACTCTCCTTGTCCTTGCTTACTGCCTCAAATCTTTAATTGTTTTAGAGTGTGGGGTTCAAAGATGTTTTCAGATACCTTCTGTCCAGTTTCTTCCAAGATGTGAAATGCGACTGGGGGTCTGCCTGAGAAATGGCCAAACAGAACCTGGGCACCATTTTTTCTCCCCACACTTTCAAAAAGTGCCAAGGAAAATCAAACAGACTCTCTCTCCCAGCAGGCAGCTCATTTCCCATTTATCTGTGCCGTAGGGAGCTGAGTCTTAACAACAAAAGATAGCGTTTAACCTGTGATGGCATTTTGAGCATTACCTGCCTGAGTGTTTCTCTGGACACTGAGCCACAGTGATACTGTGAAACGCAATGACAGATGTTGGTCACATGAAAGAACTTTGTTTGATTTTGCTCTTTGAGACTGTGCAGGACTTTGCTGGCGGCTGCTGGGAGTTCTGCAGGGCCGTAGGTGTGAGTCAGCCCTGTCTGCTAAGGTGGAAGTTCAGTGATCAGCACCCACCAAGTCCTTGAACGTGCAGGCAGGAGTAAGCGAAACATGTTTGTGCACGAGAGCTGGCGTCTTGTTTCAGTCTGTTGGGGCCACAAGATGATAAACCACTCCGCGGCTGGCTGGATTTGCACCTAGGCTTTTGTGGTCAGTGTCCAGCAAGAAGTCTGCTCCGTGTAACACCACGGACATAACAATGTCCCCGTTTCACTTTAAGACCTTCATGGTTTCCCAGGGAAAAGTAACTCGGAACAGGCACTGCTTCTGCTCCTCGTATCCCCCACAGCGAGCATGGAACTCGTGTCTCCGCTGAAAGCTTGCAGCTCCTGCGTGCCAGCGGGCGGATGAGAACTACCACCACCAGAATAAGCGGTGCAGCACTCTGCCTGTAATTTTCTACTGTGAGAGCACTGACCGCTAGAAGCCTCGCAGCTACCTACTGCATCCCATAATGTCTTGCTCCAAGAGATGGCTCTCTTCCAGGGATTAGGTCATTTGCACCCATTGCAAGGGTTGCTCTGCCAATGGGATGGGAGGCGACCAGGCATTGCGAGCATCGGCTAATTAGCTGCTCTTGTTGGGGTTGTTACTCTTCAGCTCCTGCCAGGCAATAATTCCTTTAGGGTCTTCCAATGGAATTGCTGTTTTGCTTTCCCATCCTTTTCAGTAACTCTCTCAACGCAGGTAAAATGAATCGGGGATAAGGATCAAATATTTATCCATTTCAGTCTCAATCTGAAAGAGATTTCACTTCGAAGACACACAGCCAGCGCAGGGGGAACCTCGATGTACGTTTTAAAAACAACTAAAAGGTCCTTAACACGTGGGTGAACTTGACAGCTCCCTTAACTCTTGCTTGATTTCCATTCCTCTGGCCTGTTGTATTTCTCCGGGTGTCGCCGACTCCAGCGCACAAACCCTCCAGGTTCCGCCGGGCCGCCCCCAGGGGCGGGAGCCCGCGCTGCCTGCGAACCGCCGGGGCCTCAACCGGGGCCGGGGCGCCCCCCCCGCGGCGGGCAGACGGACGGACACCNGCCCCCTCCCGGGGACCGGGGCCCTGCGCCGAAAAGCCGCTTTCCGTCCCCCGCCGGGCGCCCGGGGGTCCAGCACCCCCGCTGCTCGCCGAGGGAGCGCAGCGTCTCCGGTAACGCTGCCCGAAACCCCCCCGCAGCTGTTCCTGACCTGGAGAGCTGTGCAACGCCAGAAACAAGGGCTGAAGCTGCACTTCAGCATGTAAAACAGTCACGTTTCATCCCAGAGAAGAAAACTCCCAAAGTGGGAAGAGCTTGAGAAGAGCATCTTTTTTTTTTTTTTTTTCCCCCCCCCTC
>VZSF01010690.1:36526-89731 GCA_013398295.1 Chionis minor
GGGAGCCCGGGCTGGCGGTGGGGCCGCCGCTGCCGCCCGCTTTGGCCCCCGCAGCCCCGCGCGGGTCGGGGCGGTCGCGGGGCGGCGGCAGGGGCTGCCCCGGGGGAGCGGAGCGGGGCGGCGGGGGGAAGGGGCGTCCCCGCGGGACTCGGGCGGGGGCTACTTGTCGTTACCGGGATGTGGCTGGCTCGGAGAGCTCCGCTCCGGTTTGTGCTGCGGAGCGCCGCTTACACCGTTTTCTAAAAGAAAAAAGAAGAAGAAAAAAAAAAATCTCTTCCCTCCGTGTCTCTTTCCCAGACTGTGAAGTTGCGATGCTTAAGCTGTACTTTATTAAGAAAGCTCTGAAACTCTACCCAGCCAATAAACTTAGAAGTAAACTTAAACCAAATGCTCAAACGTAGTACAGAGAATTTTTCAACACATCCTAAATGGTTGCTATGTTTCCAGAGAGTCCCAGGGTAGGTATGGGGAAAGGCTACTCGAAGCCTTGCTTTTTTGTGTGCGTGTTAAACAAAGACTCCCAGGGCACAGTTTGAATCTTGCTATTAAAAAATAGCTCAGCATCTTTTAAATTTTATTTTTACTGAACACAGTCTTGTTTCAGATTGATATGTTTTTGTACAGGTAATGTTTTTTGTTTGGTTTCTACTTTTGTCATTGTTTTGTACTTGTGGTTACGTTAATCACTTTGACTCTTTCGTGAGAATTCATGGAAATGTTGGATGTACTTTAGCGTGGGTGAAGTACGTTAGTAGGAATTACTCTCTGCTGACTCAAAGCTCAAATGGATGGTATATGGTGGCGGTTACTTATCTTCAAGTGCAGGCTTTGATACTGAGGTCTCTGTGCTTGGATTTGAGTTTAATACATTTGCTGTTTCCCAGTTTTGAAAATCGTAAATCTTTCCAAAGTGGAAAAGCTATTGTAGGAGCACAGGGAAGGCTGCCTAGACCAGGCCAAAGGTCTGATGAACGCAGTATCCTGGTGACCGGCTAGGGAAGAGTGCAGGGAGATCTCTTTTACTCTTCTGACCCCTCTACCAAGCACTAGAAATCTGTGGCTCTTGTAGCTGCTACGAATGTGTGACTGGCAAATACTGCTTTACTGTTAATTTTTGAGAAGCATTTTCTTGGAAATTTCCTTAGAAGTCTCTAATATTTAAGTACCTGCCTTTGGCATGAGTAGTAATTTTTCTGGTGTTCACAAAGATGTTGAAGCTGCCTCACTTCCCTAATTTGCTTTGTCCAAATGTGGTTTAGCCTCCCAATGGGCAGGCCACGCAGGCAAGGGGAAGTCTGACATTTCTCCTGTCTCACTCTTGTGCCATTTTCTGTCCTTTTCCTAGGATGGAGACCGTAGGGCACTCTTGCTTCTCTTGTTGGCTGTTTCCTGAGAGGCAGAGAGTTGTGAGCATTAGTTCAATTCTTACCCAGCTAGGTCTAGAATTTTGTATCCTTTTAAGACTGGTGGTGTAGCATAGGAGATAAAAATATAGGCAATATAGTTAGTTGTGGGCAGTAATCGCAGGGGATGCTCTACAGCAAAGCGTGTGTTTTGTAATAAGAACTCCTTCTACCTGTACGTAGTGAGTGGTGGGGACACAACAAGGCAAAGTGGTTTTTGGAAATATCCGGAGCTCCCCAACAGGAAGCCCTGTGAACAGTTCCATGGTCTCAGCCTCTGGAGCACCATTGTTTGTCCACATGGGATGTTTTTGAGGTGCCTCTTGGGGCAAATCTGTGCATCTCCCATGCCTGCAGAATAGCACCTGAAAAGCTGAGCGGTGACTGGTGCTGCTGAAGGCCAGGCTGGTTCCTTGGTCTTTGGGAGGACGGTAGGTCACCACCGTTCCCTCTACAGGATCTGCAGCCATCTGCAGCACGTCTGCTGTCAGCTCCGCTTCCTGTTTACACTGCAGGTCATTTCAGAGTGGACTCGAAAGCAGCCATGCTGCCCGGGGACACGGCCATGAGGTCACCACGGGGAAGACGGGCGGGAGTCTCTTTCCCGGCCCATGTCGCTGTGGTTGCCCCGATCACGCACGCTTTTCTCCTGTCTGTCGAGTACCAGCCCTGAGTGGCTGCAGGCAGCGCTCACTGGTCAACAGACTTCTGAGGGGTATGAGCTCACTGATGCTCTTTTGGGTTTTGGACCTAGCAGCTTTAAGATGGAGCCAGGAAAAACTTCTCTGCAGGTAGGTTACTGAAATTCCCAGCACGCCAACTTTGGAAGCACTTGGTTCTGTTCACAGCCAGGACTTGCTTGCTCTCTGAGGTAAGATGCTTTCTACTCTGTTCCGAATTGTGGCTGAGCTGATGCTGTTACATGGCCTACTGTTTTTTGAAATGCCAGCAGGAAAATGGAAAAAATTCATTATTTTTAGTGCTCAAGTGATTCCCACCGCCTCTCCCTGGAAAAGGACTTTTATGCTAATCACAGCACTGATACACAGGACTGTCATGGTGGCCCGCTTGGGTCCTCCTTCATGTCTGTGGGGTTTTCGCTGTCCTTAGCTTGCATGAGGTCATGCTCGAAGAGCCCTAATTGCAGCAGTGGCCTCAGGAGAGAGACATGAGTGTAAACCTTTTTGCCTCTGCCTCATCTTTTGTGTGAGAAAGTTTCCATAGACAAAGAAGGTGTTTACGGAAAACTGGGGGACTGGCTGGCTGGCTGGTCTGAATAAAAGCCAAACTTCTTAACTCGATAAACAGCTTCATAATTTCTTGTAATTGCTCAAGTATGGAAACCACTTCTCTGGTGTTCATTACTCAGTATCCTTGCTCGACATCTGCTGTTCTTGGATTGTCCGTGCCCACCATGGAGCACCATGCTCTGGCAAGAAGGTGGTGTGAATGACACTTGCAGTTTCGCTCAGCATTCGACTCGAGTGCAAGCTGCTGCGCCTCCTTCCTTGGGGGACCTTGACTGTTTCTGCCGAAATAGGTGTAATTTCAATGGCCAAACTGGAAAATGCAGAGATAACTTGACAATGTTTTGCCTGGTGGTTTCATGAAAACAAATGTAAATGGTTTAGTCTGTTAAAAAAAAGGGGGGGAGGAGAAAAAAGGACAATTGTAACAAAAGACACCAGCTGCATCTAGGAAAAGATCAGTTGTTAAGGGGCAGAGAAACTGTACCAGTATTGTTTAATCTTCAGATTACTACCAAGAGTTTAGGATCGCTTTCAAAGGCAGGAGGCTCAAGTATGAGGGCTGGGAGTTTGCGAGCAAAGGGGCTCAGCTGCACATGCCTTGTTGGTTCCAGTGGGATCGGGGCCCCATGCTCCACGTGCTTTGTTGGTTCCAGTGGGATCGGGGTCCCACAGCCAGACTCGACAGCTCTCACCGCTGCCTGGGACTTGGCTGCCGTGGAGCTGTGCAGCGCGCTCCCTTCTGCGTCCTTCCCAGGCAGGAGGTGGCATTTCCCATGACAGCTGGTAGGTGGTTGCCAGACTTTGTCCATTAAGCGGTGGGTCTTTAGCTACAGTTGGAAAGAATAATGCTCCATTCTGCAGAGATGTAGTTGCTGAGAAAAGTCTGTGGTCTTTGTTTCTTCTTTTCCTTCCGTTCTGCACTGGTTTTGCCAGGTGTAAAATACAATCGTCAGCAGTTTACAGGGAGGGGGAGTGTCAGTTTTCCTGTTGAAGAAAATATCAAGGGTCTGATTGTGAAAGGAAAGGGGAAACTGAAGAATGCTGCAAGACTTCCACCTTCCTGTATTTCATCCTAGCAGAATTGCCTCTGCTGAGTGACGTGCTTTGTGCCTGTTGATATTTACTAAATGGAGAACAGTTTTAACAAGTGATTCTGCCCTTACTCAACAGGAGCCCACTGAGAGGATAGTATTACTCTGGGAGGAATCGGAAAGATGTGTCCATTACAGCTAATGTTAATAAGTTATGTTGTTATAAGTGTGATAAGATAATAGTTAATGAAGAGTTATTTAGAAATGTGTTATCACAGAATCCAAAGAGCAATGGAATAAAACTCCTGAAATCTATGTTCTTGTTCTTAGTGCAGTCTCACTTTGGCTTTATTTGGCCTGTGGTCATCTGACTGTTAACGTTAACTCCTATAACTTTTATTTTGGTTTTGAATATATTACTGTAGATTGGCCTAGGCTTGCAAGTTGCAGAGTTCTTCTACAAAGTATTTCAGACTTCTCAAATTAAAAAAAAAAAATCTTAAATCAGCCCCATGGATAAATATTAACTCTAGACCCTTTTGATTGGTGTCATTGCTGGATGAAAGTTTGTTGATGTTTATGCCCAACCTGCCCAGCGCCACTTCTGTTCAGGATTATAAATTATGCTCAGCACCATCCTGGTGGCTGATGCCCAGGACATAATCTTTACTGCTTCCTAGCTTAGTTTTGAATGTCTGAGCTATAAAGCCAGAGGAATGTGCTGTATCTAACCTGGAGCTGTTAGCAGCCTCCAGTGCCATAAATCCAGTGAGTGGAGAAGCCAGTGCAGGTGACTGGACAGCTGGAGCTGTTCTCTGGACACAGGAGGGGAAAAGGGACCTCTGAATAGCTCAAGGAAATGCTCAGTGCTGTTGGAATGGCGGCGGATCTGCTTCCCTAGTGCTTCCTTCAGCACATGTTACACTTGACCCTGCCAGTACTAAACGCCAATAGGAGTCAAGTCATTGTCCCCAGCGGCAGATTAAACTGCTTGGCCATTGTTGAGAGTCCAAGATTTTCCTCTCTCACCCTGTTTAAATGACTGCTTGGATGTGCAGCCAAAGTAAACATGAGCTAATAAAAAATGTAGAGATAACAGATACGGACTAGCTGTTGTGGACTAAATGGGCATGCTGTAGAACAAAGATGTGTGAGTTTTGCCTGCATCTTTTCTCCTTTAGTTTTGAAGCTCAGTTACCTCAAAAAGAGGTGGTACAGATCAAGTGTAACTTCCTTCCTATTGCGGTAGGGGAACTGTATTTATGTGTATCCTTTGAATAAGAAAGGGATCTGTTAGGCTGATGAGGATCTAGCGCCTGCCTTGCGAGGTCTAGTATGCAAACCCCAGGCTAGCACTTTCTCGCTTGAGAGCTGGCAGTGCTGTGGCAGTCAATCCAGCTTTGAAATCCTGTATTTCTCCACAGTCCATTTCCTTGTTGGCAATAAATGCATTTTCAACTGACTTTTTACTTTTTCATTTACTCAGTACACAGCCTGTGAAGGCCACTGCTGTACGATAACATTGAGATCAGTACTCTGAGGGGGGTTGTAAGGAGGTGAGATATCTATGTGGCTATCAGGAGTGCCTAAACTTATGGTAAAGAAAAGAATGAGATTGCGAGAAGATCAAAAAGTCTTTCCGTGTGTGACGCCACTGTGGAATGACAGGGGTTGGACTGTCCCTGTGTTCCTGTGATGCAGTGCTGGTGAGGACTGTTACCTTATGAAAGGTGCTGAAGTGAATAGCTGGAGAGGTACTATAATTGTTTGGATATACAACTGTTCTGAGTGCCCATATGTTGCTAGCATACGTAATCACCGTCTATCTGAAGATGGCTGACCTGCCGAAGTCCTTTTGCTTTCTCTGCTTTCCCCTTCCCGAGGCGTGGGTTGGCGTGCCTTTGGCTCTACCGGGATAGTGCGGTCTCGTGCGCTGTCCTCCGGCCTCTTCTGTGGGGGAATGGGAAATGGTGATTAAAACCAGAGAAACTGAGGGCTGGGAGTGTGATATGACATTAAAGGATTAGAGGCTGCTGGGCAATAATTACCACAAACGATACAGATGAGTCCAGATCTAGGAAGTTTTTCCTCTTTCATCCCAAGCCAGTCATGGCTCATGCTGACGGCACACCTGGAAATGAGGTAACTGAATACTCTGCCCACATTGCTCAGATTAGCTGGGGCTTGGGCACAGACATAGCATGTGTTTTCTCTGCTCCTGGGCAACCTTTGTTCTCCTGCAGCCAGGAAGTCTTACTGATTAAATGAGACAAGGCAGGGTGCTTCTCTCCCTTTCTCGGGAAAGACACTCTGGAGCCGCCCATGGTGTGACTTTCCTGAGAAATACCCTTTTCCAGATGCAGAGATCTTGCTGCCATTGAAGTGCGAGGCGGAAATACTTCCAGTGCTGTCTGAACATGTTATTTAGGTCAATTGCAAGGAAGATGGCAACATGAATCAGAAAAGGAGTTGGAAGCGGAGGAAAGTCATTAGACAGCACCTTGACATCCTCTGCCAGTGCAGGATTTTTCTCTGCCAGCACAGAAGCACAGTTAGAGTCACATTCATTGTCTTCCGTGCTCTCTGTACACTCCTATAACTATGAGTAGTTGGACTGGAAATGAAAGAGAAGACTGCAGACAGAAGCCTTGCCTTTATCACTCTGCATCAGTGTACCTATTTTCTGGTGTATTAACTAATCTCTCTGAAACAGAGAGATAGAGCAAGGTCTCCTTATCCCTCTGGCAAACGAGATACCTCAGAATAATTGCTCCAACTGCATCCATTTTGGGTGAATGAGTCTCCGGAAGATGCTTTTGCGGAGGCGCAGTCATCACATTTTTGTGGCGACTGCTCTCTGCTGGAGCGCTGGCTGAAATAGCTGGGATGGTTTTCCCACCAGGTAATGGGCAGGCGGTGGTGCCCGGTGTGCCGCGGCTCCGCAGAGCGCAAGGGGTGCGCAGGGGGTAAGGCAGAGCCTGCAGCGGGGTGCACTGGGACGGGTGTTGGGCTGAGGGGATGTTGGTGACGGTGGGAAAGCTAAAAGCATCCCTTTGGGCAGGGCTTTGCCGAGCACTCCGTTTCCCTTCCCAGAGGAAGCAGCCTGAATTTACCCATTGCTCTGTAGAGACCTGTAGGCTAAAACAAATTATTCTTACGCTGTAGAAAACATTGGGACCAACCTTAACTGATGAAGCAGTTTGCCAGCTTTTAGCCTCAAGGTCCTTAGTCCCTCAGGGCTTTCCAGTGTAATGACTTGGGTCGGTTTCCCAGAAAGATTCTCTTGGATATGTGCTGTTGGCAATACTCTGGCTTATTACTGGCCGTTTTATTTTTCCAACAGCCAGCTCTTGTTAGCTTCGTTCTCACAGTATTGTTTTCTTTCTAGAAGAAGCTTTTGCTGGCTCTCCTAAACTATCACATGGGAATTGCTTACTAGCTTAGATTTATTTTTTTTTGTTTTGACCCAAAGCTGCGCTTTGCTCTCCTCTGTAACACTGCCAACATCATTTCCAGTCTCTTTTAAGCACATGTTTTGCAATAATATCTAAACTCTTGGCTCCAAATAACTGCCTTTCAGAGAGATTAGTATCTTTTAACAAAGGAATTGAGAAGCAAATAGTGAGAACAAAAGCAGTATCTTGAGAGCCTGTAAGACTATCCTGACCTTTCCCAAGGGCCTCAGCCTAGACTTCAGCGTTGAGCTTGCGGATGGCAGAGATCAGGGTGGACTTCAGCTGGTGTAGTCCTCTGCCCAGTCACTGTGCTTGCTGGAAATGTGCTCTGCACCTTGTTGCCATCTGGGCTTGACTGTACTATTCTTATAACCTCCTGGGAACCTTCTCTAGCAGAGCTCATCTCTGATGGAAGTCCTCTCTGGCTGACCTTGCACTGAGACTAGTATTAGCAGCGTGGATTTTTGAGACTTGACAGCAGCATTCTTCATAGGAAAAAGCCTGGCTTGGGACAGGTTTTGTCCTGGCTGGGAAGGAAGGTATGCCACTTGCCAGCTGGGTTCTCCAGGTATCCAGCTGGGTATGTGGTATTAAACTAGAGAGTGAGGAGGTCAATATTAATGTTTTCACAACGTCAGGAGAAAGTGCTACAGGAACACAAAAGCCTTCAGAAAACCAGCTGAAAAATTGCCCGTGCTTTAGATGAGAGAACTAGATGTATAGGTGGGAAGGAAGTCGTATGATGCCATTCAGGAAATCAGCAGTGGTGGGAGTACACCCCAGATCTCCTGATACTAAAAAGCTCCTCCTCAGTTTGCATCAGTGCATGTCTGGGAGGCTGTCTGATCTGCAGAACTAAAGATTGATGGTTAGAGAATTGGCATCTTTGGAAATGAAATGCCTCTCCTAATTAGCGCGTTGCTCAATTTGGGTTGCGGGTGAGTTGAGTTCCAGTTGCTGCATGCATTTTTATGAGTTTGTTGCTTGTTAGTGCGTATGACTAACATGTAAATGCACAGATTTCAGCATCTCCCTAGGACTAAATAGCATCAGGGTTAAATGTATTTGCTTTTGTTCAGGCTTTGGCTACAGAGTTTTGTGGCAGAATAGCTAAAGTGTGTAAAGCTGATGGTCTGGTGAATTTTAAATGGGACTATCTACGCTTACATTTCTATCCTCCTTGATTCCTCCTTTGTACTGCAGTAGTATCATAGATCTGGAGGTTGCAAATTTCAATTAAATTTGTGCAAAATGACTTTGGGGCAGATTCTGCTTGGGAATCTTTGTTGTTGTCCTTGTAAATATAAAACCTGATGCACCATTCTAATCAGAATGGATTTTCTAGAAATGTTTTCTAATCCCTCTGACTTGTGATTCTTAAAATTTTATTCAAAAGTCTTCTGTCACACAAGCAGAATGAGGGCTCCAAATGGTGTGAATAACTGCTCTTGACAGCGCTCTTTAACAAAGTAGTAGCTAAGTTTTGTATCTTGTATGTTCTGATCTGCCCGAGTCACAGGTCCTTCGTTTGTACCAGTTGCTGCAGTGTTCTGGAGAATTTCCCGCGTTGCTTTTTAAAGATTATAAATCTTTAATTTAAGCAGGGACAAAAAATAGATCAGAATACTCACATGCATCATGAAGATAATTTCCTGATGATGTGTGCTGTGTAGCCACCATTTCCTCCAAGCTCCTGGCCTCATCTCTCCATGCTGTTCCAAGGTTTTTACCTTTATTTGCGTGGGTGAGCCTGGGATGTGGTGTTCTCTTTTGCTCACCCTTTGGTGGGGCAGGCAGCTGAGATGTGTGCAATCTGGAGCTAAGAGTCTCAGGATTGCAAGGGAGCTGGCTAACAAGGGGCTCCTTACAGAGGGACTCGAGAGTCGGGTGTGGAGGTTCCGACAGGAGGCAGAATCTTCATCTGAATTTTGGTCTGCATTTGGAGGAACTGAGCTGACTTTGGCTGAAATCAACAGAAGGGATAGGTGCCCAGCACCCCTGGAATTGAGAGGCCAAGATACAGGTTACAAAATACAAAGCCAAGGCAAGAACAAACCCTCTCCCAGCTCCGTGCTGAGGCTGTACCCGCTGTGGCTCAGATCTGCAGCATTTGAGGTGTGGACAGGTATGTCCCAGCTTGAGCGGCCGTTCCCACGGGCCGTGCTCTCCTCGGGGGAGCGGGATGTCTGTGTTTGCACTGTGCATCTCACAGTGTTTGCTTACGGACCGGTGTTCACCTCTAAATCATGCTGCTCTGTAGTCGTGACGCCTTTATGACGGTGATTCCTGAATACCGAACCTGCAGCGCCCATTTGTCTTCTGCTCCCGCCTGCCTGTCCCAGTCCATCCTTACTGAAAAGTCCCACCCTTTCCTCAGCCTCTTGCACTCTCCCGCCGCACACTGGTTGGAGCTCACTTGAGGCTACTTTTGATACAAACCCCCAGGAGAATTTGTGTGATGTGCCAAAGAGGCTCCTCTCTATGTCTGTCCTGGTGCAGCTTCATCCCTTTGTTTCCCAGGCGTGAGGGACTCCTGCCTTCAGCAGCATCTCCCTGGTTCAGCCAGGCTCTTGAGAAATCTTAGTGGAGACTTAGACCTGGCAGATGGAGGCTCTTACCTCATTCCACAAAAATGCTTTGTTATTGAGAAAATGGAAACTGTCTGAAGTTTGGGAGCTGAATAGAATCATTGGTGTCTGCTTTAACCGCAGTTTGGTGGTGACTGCTGAAAGTTCCCTTCTCCAAGCATTCCCTTTTCCTACACCCATAATCTTCAAGTCATCGGAGAGCTGCAATGATTTAACTCATTAGCTGAGCAAATGCTGAATCCTGTTGCATACTCTGCAGAAACTTTGCTAAAACCTCAGCATCTTCCAGCAAAAGAAAAATGGCTAGCCAACAAATAACCCTTTGCGAACTGTGGCCAGAGAAGTGATCCCTGTGGATGCTAAGCCAAATTGAACTCTCTTTTTACAATCTCAGCTGTGCCTCTTGTTTACTTTATTTTTAAAAAGCTGTATTAAGATTATGCAGGAACTTCTTGGAGAGAAAAGGCACGCATGGAGGCTTATGTTTTGTAGTTCTTGAACACAGGTATCTGAATCACAGTTCTGAAGAGAAATTTCTTTTCATCAGTAACTTTTAAAAGTAAATTTCAGCAATGGGAATTTGGGAGCATAGGAGAAAGCATGAGAATTGACATTAAACCATTTGAAAACCGGTTTTCATATTGCTGTGAATAATGACTTGAGTTAGTACAGAAGAGCATTAACCTAAATACAAGACTTGTTTTAGTTAACAGATATTTGTATGCGTTTGTGAAACTGTGGCATCCGATACCTCCTGCTGAGAACATTGCGTAAGGGTTCTTCACCAAGCACCCTAATAGAGCTGAGAGCAGCAGTGTTAGCTTTTTGGAAATAAAATGAACACTTTATTTATGTATTTTTAAACTAATGAATCTTAGCAGGCCAAATGAATGTCTTCCAGCTGCTACAGATGGTTTTTACATGACTAACTATTTTGGTGCATAGAAAAACCTAGAATATTGGAACCACAAGACATTAAATATTTAGTTATTACCTCAGAATGTAAATATGGCCTTGATATGTTGAATTTGTTTACCCAAATTTCAAGTGTTCACTTACAAACTTAACAAGATTTTGACTGTATTAATTGATATCCAAGAAGAAGAGTTGACTACTCAGCATCTCCCCCAAATTTGTTTAAATATCAGAGTGAGTTTCAGTAACAGGAATTTGCTTAACTGGAGAAATAATCCCAGCTGTCTCAAGCAGAAGGCAGGATCAGTATTTTAGCTGTAATGAACTGCTTCCGTTCTAGATCCCTGCTTTCTGTGGGTTTACAGTGCAATCATAAAAATCCTTTCCAGGCTGAGCTCTGCCTCCTGAGGTCGTTGGGAGGTTTTGTAACATAAAATGCAAATGGTAAAAACAATTAGCAGTTGATTTTCAAGCTGCATCTTACCAGTTTAGAGCCTATTCTGGACACATGTTTTTCCTGTAACTAAAGCAACCTTATTTCTTGAATGATGCAAGTCCACAGGATTTCCCTCGTGTGAGTCTATCGGGTGTTAGGTAGTTTCTGCTGTAGCTGGAGTCTGTGGCTGCAGGTCATGCCATTTTCTGCTACAACAGCCTGTATACTAACCCAGTACTGCTGGGGGAAAAATGTCTGTTTTTTAAGGCAATGAAACAAAAGAAATTGAAGAATAATAATATAAAATGTCCATCTGAAAGGCCTAACTTTCGGCATGGTTGAGGACAGAATCACAGAATTATTTAGGTTGGAAAAGACCTTTAAGATCATAGAGTCCAACCATGAAGACAAAGTTCCTCTTTGAAGTCCGCATCTGGTGGCAGTATTCCTAGATATTGCTTAGGATGTGAAGATGGTGAAAAAAGAACAGCAACAAGAAAAGTGGATCCTGAACAGTCTATGAGTGCAAGGACTACTTTTGTCAGAATGATAATCCCTCATACTAGCCTAAACTGCTGACTCTTGCCAGGCTTTTCACCTCAACTTGGAATTCCGCTACCCTCATTTATGGAAAACATGGCTTTTTCTGTTTTTAAGAACTAACACAGTTTGAACTGGTGCATAACTCCTGGCACTGCACTACTCCAGTGCCTTCTTCCAGCTCGGCATGCTCACTTTTAAAGCCCAAAGTTTAAATAGTAGGAGCGACTAGCAACGGCATGGTGTTACTTGGTCAAAAGATCTAGCGTGTGGATTAACTGTACTTTAACTGCACAGTACTGCATCTGTCCGTCATTGCATTGGTTTGGGTTGGAAAGGACCTTAAAGATCATGTCCTTCTCTTCCTTCCTTTCTCCCTGGCTTCTCACAAAAAGTTCAGTTTGTGGAATCTGTTTGGACATAACATGCATTAGCGGGTGTCATGGTTTCCAGGCAGATGTGGATATGTGTTGCATCTCAGGAGGAGAAGAAAGATGGACAGGCACTTGGATCTTGGTTCCATTTTTAGTTCTACCAGGCTTGGCTTGTGCCAAAGCCCTCTGAAGTGCAAATCCCAGGAGGGAGATAAAATAACTCCCTGCTCTGCAGGTATTAAAAGGGTAAATAATGTTTTTGCTGGTGACAGCTGTTAGGGAACTGAGGAAGCAAGAATCCTATGAGAGGTACGGGATGTCAGATCTGTGTAAACTGAGTGGTCTTGCATTTATGGTCTTCCACTGGACCATCATATATATGTTTGTGTTATTTGCAGTAGGGAATCAGGGAGCTAAACTACTTTCCAAGTAAAGAAACTAATCTTTAGTTTGTGTTCTCAACTGAGGATTAGTTATTCTCATCTGCCTCTTTTCCCAGCACATGGAAATCTTCGAATAGAAAAGTCAGTGTTTAAATTTTAAGGCATATCAGTGGCTACCTTTAACTCAGTGAACACTTCATATCGAGAAAATTGCTGCAATGCCTAACTCGGAGTGTTCTGGAGTATGTAGAGTAGTAGTGGTACTAACTGAAGAGTTGTTAACAGCAAGAAGTAGTCAGTGTGTTGCATGTAACTCAGCCAAGAGAAGTTTTATTTCTAGTATTTCTCAAGCCTATGCAAACATGTAACTTGCAGGAAGATGAAATCTGGCCCATCACACTCGTATAGAAGTCTTGGATGTGTTGCTTTTGGAGAGCCTAAAGAGCTGTGTGTGGGAAATCACAAACACAGGTGGGGTTGGTGAAGGTGTCAGACCGTCGGCACAGACTACGTCCTGCTTCGTGCTCTGTGAAACAATGACTTGGCTACAGAGCGATGAAGTTAGAGCTTTCAGATCCTTGATAGCTTTGAGTCTTAACTTTAGAAGAAGATGCAGAGCAGAACTTTGAGTAAGAGTGGAAGAGGGCAATCCAGAGATTTTGAAAAACTGGGCTCCCAGTAGATCGTGCTGTTTGAATAACTCTGACCCTTTCCCCTGGAAACCACCGAGTTCTGCTGCTCACCTCATTAGTGCCTGACTTGGTAAGACAGGGTAATAATGATGTTCATTAGCTTTTCACTTTCTGTTAGGAGTATTGCTTGTTCTCTTTCTTTTCTGTCACCACGACGTTGAGAAATAGAAAAGGTTTGGAAGTGAAATGTATCTACACAAAATTGGAATTGGAATTCTTATGTCTCTTATGAAAATTTAGAGTGACTTGAATTGTGAGTGTCCAATTTCCAATCACAAGTAATGACATTTAAACCTCTGTAGGAAATGTAATCCCTGTGCTGATGTCACCCTCTGGTTTATGATGTGACTGCTTTTGTTTCTGGGCAAGCACTTGAGTGTTTTGCTAGCGAAGTGATGATTTACTAGTGAGAGTCTCTGGCTGGTCGCACCTGCTGCAACTGTCTGAGACGCTGGGAGAGGTGCTTCTTACGGCGCTGCTGCTGGGGCTCACACCGGTCCACCGCATTCCGCAATGCAAGGTACAGAGAACTGCTCTGCGTTTTTGTTTCCAGGGGGTTGCCAATTTGGGACAAACAGCTTGTAAATAGAGCATTTTTATTCTGGCTGGTTAGGAGAACAGAGAGGGGGTTATTAGGGTGTTGGTGGTCTTTCGTTGCAGTGAAGCCTGTGGTCGCCGGACTGCCTGAGCCTGCAGACAGCTTTGGAAAACCTTTCAGTGTAGCCAGAGAGCAGGTTGCTGTTGCTTCCTTCAGTGAGCGAGTGTGGAGCATCTCTGCAGCAAAGAAAGGGGGGCATTGCTTCATGCCTGCTGCTTCAGGGGCTGAAACATCAGCTCTTCTTGGTCTTCACCTGAAAGCCACCATGAGAGGAGCCTCCTTTAGTTAAAATTCTGATCTTCTGGTTCCTTTTTAATCTGTGACAAATCAATTTCATGTAGGTTTCCTTGTAAATCTCAGATTTGAATGAGAGAATGAGGTTCTGTAAATGAGCCACAGGCTTGGATCAGGGGCTCTGATGTTGTTCGTTCTTTTCTGTTCATGTGGGGTTTTTTCCTGTAAAGGAGCAGTTTTTCTCTCTTTATGAGTTTCCAGGCGCCGTCAGCACATGTGCTTCACTGCTCCGCCTGCCAGCAGCAGTGCTCCGTGTTGCCCAGACTGAAGCGCTGCCAGCGCGGAGGGCAGCAGTGCTGGTTCTGGGCAGGCGCATCCAGCGGGCAGGGGCAGAGATGTTGGAAACTCAGTTTCCTGGCTGTGTGATTTAAAGGCATTCGTAAATTTTGTGAGCATTTGTGCCCTTCAAATAGCTGTTTCCACTTAGTCCTTTGGATGTGGCAACAGTTTTCCCTTTCATAGGTACCATCAAAGACTCTTTATCTCCAGGTATTGCAGCACGGCATGGCAGACGTTGGCAAGCACGTTGCATCTTGCAAATGTCTTTTTAGTGCGTGCAAGGAGTTATTTCTTTGAGATTTTTGTGTAAAATATGTGACAATTGCAACCGAAAGCTTCTATTACTTAAAACATGCAGTATTTAAGAGTGAATTTTAAAGGTGCCAGTGAGAAATGCTTGGACAAGGGGCCTGATTTGAAGCTCACCAGCTCTGTGTAGTAAAGGCAAACGGCAGCTGATGACCAGATCACCTAGCAGACAAACCTTCAGCCACAGAAGAAGGAAACTTGTTTCAGGTCTACGTTGGCAAGGCAGTGGCTGAAAGAAGAGGTTCTCTTCCTCTCTCAAGGATGTCCTGTCTGTCCCAGTACTCTGGAGGGCTCGGCTGTGCTGCCCTGGCAGCGCTGTACTGTTTTCCAGGAGGGTTATAGCTGGCACACGCAGCATCTCCCAGGCAACAAATGATCTTGGGTTTGTTTCGGACCACAGGCGAGCAGTTCTCGGGATGGTAACCTGAGATGGTTTGTCTTTGCCAGGATTTGGTCCTTCCCCAGATTTAGAAGCTGCTCACATGCTGCGAGCTAGAGCGCTGGAATTGCCTTTGCTTGCACGGGACACCAGTGGCTGTAAAAAGCACCTTGGATGGAGACTGTCCGTAGCGCTCGTGCCAGCGGCCGCCCACGCAGGGCTGGTGCTCGGCGGTGGGAGAGGGGCTCCTGGGCGGGAGCATGTGCCCACGCGAGTGTCACTGCAGGGTCTCCCCACCACCTTCCTGGCTTTCTCTTCTCTCCGCTGATCTCGCGTGCGGGTGGAGAGCCCTGAAAGGCACAGCCCTGCCAGGGTTACAATGCAGATTACCTTTCTCGGTCAGTATATGTGCTTATATGCAAGAAACCAACTACAAATGCTTATGTTTGGGAGACAAAGAATCAAGTTGAAAAATGGAATATTTTGATCAAATTTGGTGAAAAAATTTGCTTTGCCCTTTAAGTAATAGACATGCATTGAATAAAACATGTCTGGTTTGTACATCTCTTCCTGCTACTGTAAGTCAAAGTTGCTTTGTTTGTTAAAAAAACTCTGAAGTTGAGCAGAGTCTTAATCAGCAAAAGAGCTGCCGAGCTTTCTGGAGAAAACAGTTAATAAGGGATTGGGCTCAGGCCGCACCGGTTTGCTTTGCAGCACGTGAGCACAGAGCACGTGCAGTGTGACTGCATCCGTCCCCTGCAGCCCGGCCACACGCTCACGAGCGAGCGTTCTTCTTCAGAAGGAAGCTTGAAGCAGCCCCTTGATTGCCTTTATGTACAAAGTAAAGGTACAATCTCCTAAGCACCTTTTATTCAAGGACTACAAAAAGCTTTGTATGAGCTCACTTAAATTATGAAACACCTCAGAAATAAGAATAACTTCATCCTCAATTAAAAAAAACAAAACAGCTGCCTCTAAGGGAAAGAAAAGTGAAAACTACAGCATAAGGCTGGAATTGTAAGAGGACTTCAGGGAAATAGAGCGGAATTCCATTATTTTGCAGTGATATCTGTACTGAGATGCACAGACCCCAAGAACTAGCAGCTACAGCAGTCAGATTATTTTTTTCTGCATGTAGGCTGTGATGTCTGTTTGGATTGCAAGATTCTTGTGTGCTGAGCAGATCTAAGATGAAGGTAGATTGGCCTCAGTGTGCACTTAGTCATTTCCTCTCATGCTTTCATGTTTGAATTCTCGTGTACTGGATATGACCTTTATTTCATGGGGCAAAGGGATTTTGAAACATTATTGCCGGAGCCCTGGGTTTGTGCAGTTGGATAAGCACTGGGGCGTTTACGTGGCTATGGACCAGCTTTGCTGGATTAGATGGCATAAATCAATTCAGTCTAAAATTAAAATTTCATTGCTAGATTATAATCCTCACAACACATTTATTCTTTGGGACTTGTTTTTTTCTCTGTGCTAGCCAGGGCATTATAAAGATCTTGCTGGGTTTCTGTGTTTGGAGGGCTCGGGACATCGCAGGCTCCATGCAGCAGAGTTCTGTCTTCTGAGTCTGGGGCACGGGTGCATTTTCCCATTAGATCTTTGTGAGCATATGTTTATTTCTGGAGAATACTAACTCTGTGCAGGTGCCCTGTGCCTCATGTGGGGTTGTAGTTGCAATGATTTGTGGTGTTATGAGGCTGTAGCGCACAGGACAAGAAAACCTGTGCTACAACAGGCAGGTAACGTCAAACACCGCATAGACCAATTCGTGGTTTCGTGGGATTACGTGTGCTCTCCTCATGGCTTTCCTGATGAAACCGCATACAGTTACAATCCCTTCCCACCACCTCTTCTTGTCTGTCACTTCATAACACGATGTCACTTCATAATGAGACAGGCACAGAAGGTTCACAGATAAATTGTACAAGGGACGAGTATTTCACTGTCCAGATTAGCTTCTGCCCAGACCTGGTGTGAAACCTGGGGCCTGGAAGCCAGCCACTGCCCATTAATTTGTTTTGTATGGTTGATGACTATCTTCAGGGTTTGTTTTATGTTCTTGCGTTACTGTTTGTTGCCAGTAGGATAATGGTTAATGTATGGCCTGCTCAATGTGTCTAAAAGGTCTATCAGCCCTCCACAAGCAACAAGGTCCTCATTCTTGCCCAATTTTCTTGTTGAAAGAGGAAAACTGAGGGGTTTTGTGGATTTGACATTGGCAGACTCTGATGATGTGATTTGTCAAGCACCCACTAGCTGATGGCGTTTTTGCCAGGGCTGTTGAGGCTGAGAGACCACAAGCAGGTGGGAATTGCGTATGTTCCCGTGGTGGGGACGTGGTGGGAGCTGACGGTGCAGCCCGGCACTGGCAGCCTCTTCGCAGTGGCACTGGCGGTGCCGCTGCTGGGCTGGTGTTATGCCCACTGGCTGCCACAGACGAGGAAAGCCTGAAGCTTGTGTGCGCTCCCCGTCAGTATTCACTCTGATATCACCGTTACCATCTTTGAACGGGTGCGTATCCTCCTCTCTTAAATGCGATGGCTAACGTGCTTGAGAGGAGAAGGCAGCAGGACTCAGAAAGCAATGGCACGCCTGGTCCTTGCGCCTTTTTAAGAATTGATCCGAGCAGCCGTTTCCCTGGCCTGTGACTCCCGCTCCTCTGATCGCACTGAAGCTCCTGTGATCAGTCACGCTCCCCGAATCTTGGCTGCAGCATCTTTCTTCCTATTATGGTCACCCTGGCCATGTCTGCAGCTGCTGCCCTGTGACCGGCCACCAGCTTCGGTAGTGGACTCGCTTCGTGCGAGCTCCTGCTGCCAGCAGGCTCCTGCTTGGTCAGTGCTGCCCAGAGCAGGAGGAGGAACCTGCCATGTGGAGCTTGGCCCAGGCTGTCTCTCCCTTCTCCCAAGCCTCTTCAGAGACCAGCCAGAATCTCTTCTGGCACGTTTTTAGGCTGCAGGTTTCCTAGCCGTCTGGTATAAGGGACTTCATTGGGCTGGGGAGAAGTTTCTGATGTGTTTCTATCTTACTCCACTGCTCTTGGACTTCCTCCTTCAGTTGTGTCTGTTTGAATCATGACAGGTCCAAGCTGCCCAAATGGTTTCAATTCCTGACTTCCTGTTGAGTGCACAGAATTTGCTTACTCTGTACACATTTTGAATAAGATTAACAGCTGATCTCTTGAGCAAACATTCACTTTTAACATTAGCAGAATGACACGGGCTGCTTGTCCTCGGTCCAAGATGCCCCCCTGACAGGGGAGGATTTTGTTCAGAACCTGAAATAGTTAATTTACCCTTATAGGTGTTTAGTAATAAATTTTTAACTCAAATAATTCCCTCTTTTCTTCCTGGGCAGAGTTTTTCTTTTTATTGTTGCATAGTAGGGACTCTTAAGCTTCTTTTTCTAACCCTGGTAGAATTAATTTTCCCTAAAGAAAATAAATCTAGAGCAAGAGCTGAATTTTCTCTTGCCCTTCTGCTTGTCAGCCTGCACCCTGCTGTCCCTCTGCTGGGATTTTGGAAGGTGGGTAGACACAGTGAAGATGGATGCC
The DNA here is from genome assembly GCA_013398295.1 of Chionis minor. NCBI lineage: Eukaryota > Metazoa > Chordata > Aves > Charadriiformes > Chionidae > Chionis > Chionis minor. The sequence continues at coordinate 55,015 of VZSF01010690.1, forward strand.
CACGGGAAGCCTGGCATTTCTCACTGGTGTTTGAATAGACATTCTGTTTCTCTTCATCCAGATCATCTATCTTGATGCTCACCACATGGATGCTTCAGCTCACTGCTGGACTCAGGGGACCTGCTCAGATAGGAAGGACGCAGGGAGGAAAAGAACAGAAGTAGCTAAAAACCAAGAGCAAAACAAGGTCTTGGCCACAAGAAATTACAATTTGAATCTCAGATGGGCAAACCCTCCTGGTTTTCCACTGTAGCATGGAAAATTGGATTCCCGTGCAACTGTGGCCTTGTTAAAAAGAGATTCTTTCTTTAAACAGTAGAGAAGGGACAAAAGTCCCAGTGTGCATAAATATTGGCTCAGAGCTTTGTCCCGTTACCTTGTATGGGGATGCTGCCTTGTGAGAGCCTGACTTACAGCAGCAGGTTTTCCTTTCACATAGGAAAAGTTTTGTTTTATGCTTCCTTATCTTAGGAGAAAAAACAAGGAATTTAGTACTAGAGGAAAAAGGTCTATGAACTCATTGGTGTTTTGAAACCAGAGCAGGGTTTTGGAGTTCCTTAGGACCCTGAACTTTCTGACAGCCCCACGCCCCCAGTCCACAGGCACAACAGCTCTTGGGGCCTGGGGGGGCTGCGATGCCTTGTAGACCCAGCCATGGCTACTGGAGAGTGTGTGCAGCACATCAAGGCCAAAACTATCTCCATGTGCAGACAGTTGACTCTGCGTATGGTTTCTCTAAGGTTTCTTGGCCTTCCTGGGAGACCTGGACAATCATTTATGGTAATCCAAAAATTTAAATTATACTCTCAAAAAAAAATCACTGCTGCTTTCCAGATCTTTTGAGTGGACCAGGCATGGTGTCTCGGTCACGGCTGTGCGAACAGCACAGTGCAGGGCGCCTGCACGGCGCCTCTGGGCCGGCAGTGGGCTGACACCAGGTGAGAGTTTTCTTGGTTTAAGGGAAAGATCAGACATTTGTGGGACAGTTGTGCTTTTAGCACTTATCTTGGTCTATACGCAGAGCTGTCAGGAGGAGTCCATGTGATACGGTTTTGCATGTTGAACGGAGGGCACCTCAGAGATCTCTTCTGCATTGGGAAACTCTCAGTTTGCCATTCTAAGACTGTATAAAGATTGTGAAATGATCTAGGTATGCCTTGTGACTTGTTAGATGCTTTAACAATTTCTGCTACTTCTTCCTCTCAAAGTTGCGGGAAGCTGCCTACCTTGCTGAGCAAGGAGGATTCTAACAGCACTTATTTCACTTGTAATGTGAAATACACTTACAACTGTGCCAGCCATTTTCCTAAATCTGTCGCAGATCCCAGAGCAGCCCACGACCACTCTGGGCAGGAGCCTGTGCTGCCCGTGCCTGGGGACGCGGCTGCGGTGCAGCTTGCTCAGCAGAGCTCGGCAGATGCACGTGTGTCAGCGCAGCATCCCAGTGGTGCAGATGGGGCCTGTGGGGTCTTACACCCAGCTGATTCATTGCGCTCCTGCCGCCTCCTCCGAGGCCGACTGTAGGAGCCAAATCTTCCCTACGTGTTGGAGCGATGACCTGCAGCATTCTCCTGTTGTGCTGGCGATGGGGGAGCTGCCAGGTGAGGTCTGTGGCTGCGCTGACGGTCCCTGCGAGGACTCGGCTCCTCTCTGTGCCAGAGCCCCCCCAGAGCAGCCCTTCATACTTGGGATTTCCGAGCTGTCCATGGGGAGGCTCAGGCTGGAAGGCAGCTTGGAGGTGAGAGCCAAGGGCAGGAAGTGACTCAGTGGCACGGGGAGCAGGCGGGTGAAGGCTTGATGCAGCACCACTCCCCAGGGTGCTCGGCGCAGGCTGGGTCCGGCAGCGTTACCCTGGTGAAACAGCCGGCACCTTTCTGGCAAGCTGCCTCCAGCCGAAAGCAGGATCTGCTGCAACAGCAGGTGGGGGATGTTGTTCCCACCGTGCCAGGTCTACAGCCGTGCTCGTGGGTCTGGGAGCACAGCGGGAGGGTGCAGACAGGCAGCAGTACGAGGAGGCACCGAGAAACCGGTGCGGCTCCCCAGGGAGCCTGGCCCCCTGCGCCGCCTGGAGAGCTGGCCCCTGCCCGGGTGCGCAGTGACCCTGAGCAGTGTCAGGAAACGTGGGTTGAAAACCTTCCCAGCCTAATGGAGGGGCTGGAGCTGCTCCTTGAAGCAAGCAGCTGGTTTCCCTTTTAGGGTCGGTGGCAGGCACAAACAATTTAACGCAGATTCCAGGACCCATAATGGTTCTGGAAAGCCAACAGGAACAAAAAGCGTTCTTCTCCTCTTCTGACCTTGGAGCGCATTGAGGACTGTCTTCCAAAGCCTTGTCCCTGGACGGTTTCATCCTTACATGGGGAACACTTGCCTGTCCCGGCGAGGTTGTGCCTTCTCTTCTGCATGTCTGTTTAGGTGTGAACTGCAACTGCGCAAGCTGTGCTGGAGCAGCCCAGGGGAGATGAGAACAGGCAGGAACCTGACAGACGGTCAAAGGCAGGTCTATTCCTGTGTCCTGGATAGATTAAGTGTTTCCCTAGGAATAGCCTTATGGGTTGCTCTAGGATGACTTTGTGGAGCAGCTGGTTGTGACCTGACAACGAACAACAAACTGGTGTGAAGTTACATGGGGTTATAGGTTCACCATATACATGAGACCTCTTGCTGAAGGAGTTCGTTGTAGCAGGAATCGTCTCAAAGGGCTGGTTAAACTCTTAAGTGATTGCATGCAGGAGAAAGCCTGGCCCTGGACAGTCTGTGCTGCCTCCTTTGCATAATAGGTCCCCAGTTTATTGACACTAAAATGAATGTAATAGTCTCCTGGGGCTGTCGCTAAGCCATCTGCTGTGTTGCTGAGGACAATGACACCAGGGTGGTGTTAGGTGCATGTTACTCTCTAATTAGAAAGTGGACCCTGCTGTGCGCCCTTGACAAATTGCTGACCTTTCTCATACGTGAAGCTATTCTGAGCTCTGTTCCAGACTGATCAGATTTGCATCCTGGAGCACTTTAAATGTTGTTTGTGAGAGGAGCTCTTGTTCCCAAAGCTGTTTGTTCATGGGCACAGGAGAGGAACTGAACTTCCTTTTCTCCGTGAGCACAACTATATCTGTCCAAGGGAAAGGGTAGGCAGCTGGCAGGCATATATCTGTTGTTTATTTTTGCCCTCAGACAGGCAGTGAGACAGCTGAGAGAACACCCCACATCCAGCTCCACCGTCCCCGCGGAGAGGGACCTGCTTCAGTAGACCTTGTCCCACAGGGACTGCAGCCATCTGGTAATGGGCAAGCAAACACTCTTTGCAACTGGAATCCCATCATTTTAGGGTAACGCCTTGGTTAGTATTTGAAAGCGTTACTTACATCAGCCTAGCACATAGCTAATGTTTACAGGGTGGTGCAGACTGCAAAGTATGAGCACATGCCAATTAGCACACATAGTGATTGCCTATATAGTACCTTCTAAATCTGAGCCTCAATTAAAGGTTTTTTAATGCATTTTAAAACTCCACCTCTTTTCTTCATGAATGGAGACAATTTCCAGATTCCTTATTACAACCACAATAAGAATTGTGGGCTTTTGTACTGTTTCTTTCACTCTATTTCAATTGTCCCACCTTCCTCTTCTCCATGAACTTGGTCTCTGGCAGTGCCATGTCCTCAGGAGCGAAGATGCAGAGTTTGCTTTGGTGTTGCACAGAGCTTTGACACTGCTGCCTAGCACTGCGTCTGAGACCAGAACAAAGAGAGCAAACAGCTTATCTAATACAAATAATCCTGCGCAAACTTCCTGGGCCTGTTCTCTTTTTCTGTGGAAAAGGCAGCGTGGAGTCTGATCCCGTACGCTCTCGTAGCAGCCTCGGCCACGTGACGCTGCTGGGACTTGCCCTGCTGACAGTCCGTGCGTCTGCCAGCCCACTGGGACTCCGCAGCCCGGAGAGCAGGAGCTCGGCTCATGCAGGTGCAGCAGACACGGGTGGACTTTGGGGAGAAACTGCTCAAAGCGAAGGCGAGCATGGCGTGCTGCTTTAGGCTCTGTCCCAGTGTATCATTTTCAGAGAGTTCTGGGTTTTCACGTCCTGTCCTGCGGCTGCTGTGTGTTGCAGCACGGCAGGGCACGCGCCGCAGTACCGCCAGGGAACGCAGCTGAGGCCTCGGCCAGCATGAGGCTGGCTGGGAGTGCTGGTGGGCTCGGGAGTGCTGGCTGCCCTCCGTGGTGGAGGAGAGGAGGACTGGCACTGCCGGCACCCGGGGTGACAAACAGCATTTGGGATTGACATGTTCCCATCCTGGCACTTTTTTTGTAATCCCTGTTTCGCCCACAGCGATTGCAGAGCAGGGCTTGCTCTGCCCATGCCACGGCGCTGAGCGCTGGCTGTGGAGCTGCTGCTCGCACCCGCAGCTCTGCCGGGGCTTGGCTTGCTGCTGCCACTGCGTCCCAAGGGGGCACATGGGGCTGGGGGATGGCAGACGCTGGGGAGGCTGAGTCCAGGTCACCGGTAAAACCCAAGGCTTCCCCATTCAAGTTGTTTTTCCTTCCTTCTCATTTTCTGATGTCCTCTGGCCTTCCAGGACCACAGAGATAAAGTACAGCCCATTGAGCAAACATGGCAGCTCCCGGCTCCGGTGCTGCTGTGGCTCCCAGGGTAGGAGTGCTCATTAGAGGCCCTTTTATTACGGACACACCTTGGAAAGTTCCCTTCAACAGAGCTGGGAGGAGGAGGGTTATTAATTTGATTTTCATTCTTTGCCAGAGAGAAAGGTCCCAGGCGGCTTCAGGGAGTGGAGGCAAGTGGGGCGGCAGAGGAGAAGGCGGTGGGTGAGAGGCGGCAGGAGCCGTGCGGGATGCTGGGGGTGCGGGAGCTGCTGCTCGGCCAGCTGAGCGCCTCGTGGGGCGCCCCAGGGGGAGGGGGCCAGCCCGGGCTCGGGGCAGAGCTGGGGCAGCACTGCGGCAGCGCGTCGTTTGGCGCCCTGGCACCCATCCAGCTCCCCTGTGCAAACCAGCAGAGCGCCCGCCCCGTCTCCAGTAACAGACTGGAAACTGCCCGGCCCAGGCCACCTTGTTCCACGGGCAGCGAGTCTGGGGCTGCCGGTGGGGGCTCTGGGGGACGGGCTCGGTGGAGCAGTGGCTCGCAGCCCGTGGAGCTGCTCCCGCCGTGGCAGCTGCCCGCACCAGCCTGCCGCGCTGGAGGGCACGGAGCGGTCAGCGGAGCACGCAGTGGCCGGGGCAGCAGCTGGGTAACGAGTGTCTGAAAAGGGATGTTGTTCCCCCTCTGTTGGTCACGTAGCCATGTGGGAACACTAGATTTATTCACCGGCAGTCCTATCGGCACATACCAGGCTTGACAACAGCTGGGAGCTCTGTGGCTTGACCAAGAATAGCCCTGGGGAGTCGCTGCCTGAGTCAGAGCTGTCTGGATCGGCTCCTGCCCTGCAGGGGGGTGGCTGGCTGCGGAGCCTGCGAGGAGGGAGGTGCAGAGGCTGGTGGTGAGCTCCTGGCCCCATTAAGTGCTAAACTCCAGATTGAGCCATAATAGCTCTTTCTGGAGTGGGTGGGTTCATGAAGAAAACTGCAGCGTGCGGCACTGCAGCTGACTGCTCAGGTGTAATTCCATGGGCTTGTCTACACTTGATAGCAACCTGTATTAAAGAAGGGTGTGATTTTGCAAGTGGAAAACTCCATATTTAGGAATAACCAGGCTAAACCAAACAGAAGGAAGATACTCTTGTTCTGGAGTTAGTGCTTGAAGAAAGCAAAATAATTCCACAAACCTCTTGTCTGAGAGGGAGACAAGGGGCAATGAGAGATGTCTGGGAGATGTCCTGTGTGTAAAACCCCAACATCTCCATTGCTTGTAAAACACCCACATTCCCCAACACTTTCTCCCTGAAGAGTATTCATAGTTGGAGCAACATGTGCAAAATGGTTTGCTGGGATGTGGCTTCGTAGCTGGGCACAGCGTGGGGTACCTGATTTCTGCTTCCCTGTGGAGCAGTTGCTTTAAAGTTCTGGAGAGGTTCCAGAATTTGAAACGCTGACGGCCCCATCAGGCAGAGGGTCAGCTCACAGGCTGGCAGGAGGAATCGTGCCGTTGGTGCAGGGCCATGCTGGTGGCCGAGTGTGGGTCTCTGAAGGGCTGCTTGGTGGACAGACCTCCCTCCAGGTGGCTGCCTCTCTGCTGTGACAGTGGATGTGCACTCAGCATGTGCATGCTCTTGGTTTTGGTGCCAAAGCAAAACATTTCATGCAAAAAAATTCTCTCTTTTGGTTATTGCTTACACTTTGCTTCCCAGCAAGGAGGCAGACAGTGAGAAGCACAACTGTGTGCTTACATGTCTATGTTTCTCTGAGTGGTGCCCAAGTGCTCCAGCTCTTGAACTTGAGTGTAAACATGAAGTGAGATTCATGCCAGGCCCTGAACGCGTGCAGGCTTTTTTGGAAGTGCGTACAGCCACAGAGCAGGTGCAGCAGCTCAGGTCTGTGTCCTCTCCCGATAGCGGCTGTTTGTTGGCTCAGCGCGGGCTTCGCGGCCCTTGCCCTGTGGAGATGGCTGGGCTGTGCCAGGACATGGCGGGTGGTGTAAGCTGATACTGACCCAGCTTCTCTGCTGATCTCTTAGCAGGTGAAGGAGGCCCTCAGACTGGCACCATGACAGAGTGCTTTGACTGCGACAACTGCAAGGAGTCCTTGTATGGGCGCAAGTACATCCAGATGGACAATGGCCCGTACTGCATCCCCTGCTACGATGCCCACTTTGCCAACACCTGTGATGAGTGCAAAGAGCTGATCGGCCACGACTGCAGAGTGAGTACGGGACCCCGCGGCGGGCAGGGCACTTCCCTGGGGCAATCAGTCCCCTCCTCATCTCGGCTGTCCCCCCCAGGAGCTGTACTACGAGGATCGCCATTACCATGAGCACTGCTTTCGTTGCTTCCGCTGTGACCGTTCTCTGGCCGACGAGCCCTTCACCTGCCAAGGCGAGGAGCTGCTGTGCAACGACTGCTACTGCAGCGAGTTTTCCTCCAAATGCATTGCTTGCGAGAAGACAGTCATGCCAGGTAGGAGTGGGCAGTTTGTTCCTGGTCCCAGAGGCATCGGCTGGGGCTGCAGGGTCCAACAGCAGGGCGATAAGGAATAGGGCTCAATTTCTGCTCTTCTGCCCCATTGTCACTGCATAGAGTGAGCTGGGCACTTTGCTTGTCTGGCAAGACAGCAGGATCCCGAGCTGTGGTCACCACTGCAGCCGTGTCTGTCTGTCCCCCCTTTTCATAGGGAAGTGAGCCGGGGAGGAGATAACAAAGGGTTTCCTGGGCATTTTCTGGTGCGTGCTGACAAGAAGAGAAGGAATGACTAAAGGTGTGTGATCATCTCTGGAGATGGCCTGAGGCAAAGGAGTGTCTTTGCTCGGCCATTCTGGCACCATCTTCAGATGTAGGTTACAAATAGGTTACAACACGTGTCTCTGCCACAACCTGTGTGCGGGGCTGGGGACATGTTCCCGCAGCCTCCCCATGCGCTGTGGGGTGGGCCTGGGGCCCCCCCTCTCCAGCTGCCCGCGGTCCTGCACTGCCATGGGGGGGATAGGCACAGAGCCAGGTGTGGAGGACCACAGTTTGTCCTGCACAGCCTCCCGTGTCCCCTGTGCACGCGTGTGCTGTTCCCTCCTGTCACTGTGAACGGCTCTCTCTGCAGGATCCCGTAAGCTGGAGTACAACGGCCAAACCTGGCATGAGCATTGCTTCATATGCAGCAGCTGCCAGCAGCCCATCGGCTCACGATCCTTCATCCCAGACAAGAAGGATTATTACTGTGTCCCCTGTTATGAGAGCAAGTTTGCTCCTCGCTGCACTCGTTGCAAAAAGGTATGTCTGGCCTGACGGCCCAAAGCCCCGTGTTCTCTGACCCAGGGACGTGTTCTCCACCCCTGTCGGAGCCCCACCAGAGAAGGGTTCAGGCACCAACACCCCGACTACCTGCTGATGGTGCACTGCAGCCCATTTCCCAGTGCCCGTGTGTCACCACTGTGCGCTCTCTTCCCACAGACCCTCACCAAGGGAGGAGTGACTTACCGGGATGAGCCGTGGCACAAGGAGTGTTTCGTCTGCACAGGCTGCAAGACCCCCCTGGCTGGCCAGCAGTTCACCTCCCAGGACGACAACCCGTACTGCATCAAGTGCTTTGGGAATCTCTATGCCAAGAAGTGCAGTGCCTGCACAAAGCCCATCACAGGTGAGCAGAACGGCCCTGGTCACGAGGTGCTTCTGCAGAGCAGGGCATGACCTGCCTGCCTTGTTTCCAGACATGCGGTGACTTCTCTGGGTGAAGCTGCACTCTCAATTACACGTGTGACCCAGGCCCATATGATGCTCGTACACATCTCCACTGTACGGGCTTGCTCAAGTGTCTCTGTGCACTTCAGGCCTCCTGGGGACAAATGCTGGGGAGTGCAAGATGCCCTAAGACATGTTCCCCAGAAACAACTGCAGCCACTTTCCGGGGACCCCCATGAGGGAGGATCTCTCGTTGCAGTGGTCTTGGGGCCGCTTGCGTCCCTTCATCTGCATCTTTCAAAGTGGTGAACTGTGCCCCTTGGGAGGAATTCCCTCTGCCCAGGGATAAAGGCTCCCAGAATGACCCCTCACAGTGTGATCTCGTGTCTCAGGCTTGTCTTGTTTGAGGCTGGTTGCCATGTCCTGTGGAAAGATTGCTCACAGACAGGGAAAGCCAGAGACTTCCAGCCACAGGCAGAGCAGCAACTGCTGCAGGGAGTCTGGACCTGCTGTACCTGCCTAAGACAGGGGAAGCAGGGGGTCCTCTTCTGCAGAAACCCCTGAGAGGGTCCGGCTTGCTTCCTGGCCTCCCCCACTTGACCTTTGCGTTTGCAAGTCAGGTCTCTGCTGCTGGGAAGGCAGGCAAAGCTGTGAATCAGCTGGTGACTCAGAGGATGCCTCTGGCTGAGGACAGGGCAGTTCCTGGGCACCCCGCTTCCCGTCTGGTCCTTATCAGTTTGTCATAGTCCTGGGGAGAAGGGGGTCACAGCCCACAATTCCAGCTGCTGCTGGCAGAGGAAGGAAGCTGCCCGCGGAGCCTCTGCAGGGACCTGGGCTGGTTGCAGGAGGGCTCTTGCCAGGATTTCACTAGCGCTGTCCTTGGAAGGAGCTGCTGCAGGCAGTGCTGCCCCCTCGTTGGTGCAGCTCCGCTCCCTGCTCCTCTCTGGGGAGAAAATGCTGATTCTGGTCCGAGGATCTCAACTCTGCAAAATCTGGCGCAAAATCATTTTGGTCCTCCTTCCCCCCAAGAGTGGAGATTCCTATTTCGGAGGTGTTCCATACTGGGTGGTGTTGGGGTGCTGCAGTGCAGCACTGCCTGTGCAGACCTGCCTCCGAGATGAACAGGGCAAGGCTCGGTCTGTGCAGGAAGCTCATCCCAGTTTCTCCAGGGGTTCTAACGCCGCTCTCTGTCCCTCCTGTAGGCTTTGGCGGTGGTAAATATGTCTCCTTTGAGGACCGTCACTGGCACCATAATTGCTTTAACTGCGCCCGCTGCAACACCTCGCTGGTTGGGAAAGGCTTCATCCCTGACAACGATGAGATCCTGTGCCGCGACTGCAGCAGCGACCTATGAGCCTCCAAGGACACCGTGGGGCAGGGGCTGTCTCTCTTCTTCAGGGTCTTTGTGCCAGACACCCCGACAACATTTCAGGGGCAGGGCACAAGGCACAGGAGATGGGAGCTGACCCCGAACCACGGTGTGTTCAGGGGGTTCCTGTGCCCCTCTCTGAAGGCTAGAGTACGCTATGCTATGGCTCTGTGCAGAGTCAAAGCTGAATAAAGTTGAAAAAGGAGCTTCAAGACCCCCTATTATTTACTCTTTCCTTTTGCTTCCTGTCTGACCAGGCACGAGCTGAGCCCAGGGCCCTAGCTGAGCAAAGGGCAGCAGCAGCAGCTTCAGTTTTGGGCTACTGGATCTGCACGCTGGCAGCATGTATTTTCTCCCCCTGGCACAGTGCTGACTCTTCTCTTTTCCTCATGTGCTTCCCTTGCTCTGTGTGATACAAGGCAGCAGCTCCTGGTCCCTGTGTAGCGGATGGCTTTGCAGCACAGCCTTTCCATACGTGTGGCTGTGTGTGCCTGCGGCGACCCAGGCGTGAGGGGTGCTCTCTGCCCTGTTTGGGGGCTTTGGGGACACCAGGCTGGAGTGTGGCCAGGAGAAGAGCATGTGGGATCAACCTCTGGATTTCTGTAGCCACCTCGCCGTTTGTGGGCCAGACTCTTTGCTCTGCTCATGTCCATGGAGGTGCTCACACTCAGATGTGGCTGGGGAGCTCAAATCGTTTGCAGGTACAGGGCGTTCTGCCCCCACCACCTCCCTGCCCCGTTCCTGTTCATCTGTGCTCTGATCTCCCATGGCTGCTCTGCTGTGTCGGAGCTGGAACTGGTGGGTGTTGGCCCGCTGGTCGTCCCCCTTGAGATGCGCCTGGCCAAGCCCTGGAGAAGGGCACGCTGAAGGCTGGGAGCACCGAGAGCTTCATTCCTGCTCCATCACTCTCATGGGGATCCATGGGATGGGGACTGCCTCACTGAGCCCCGCCGCCAGCGGCACAGGTAACACTGCAGACCATTAACGTGGGGAGGGCAGCGTTCCCCGCAGGCTGTGGCTGCTGGGAGCGCTGGAGGGGAGGGTCTGCGGGAGCGCAGGGCTCCAGCATGGAGCTCAGCCGACGGGGCAGCTGGGGTGTCCACGACCTGCTCCTGCCAGGGCTGAGTGTCCCTGTGCCCTGGCGGACAGAGAGCGGCAGCTCCCCCATCCCTTGCTGTGTCCCAGATGAGAAGCAAAATGAAGGTGGCACCTGGGCTGTCCTGAGGAGGGGCTTTGCATCTCCCAAGTCCCTGTGTTGGCCCTAACTGTGCAAAATAGGACATCTTGAGCCAGCCGAGACTCATGCAAGGGCTTGGGTTGTCCTGACCTGATGGCTGAGCTGGCTCTGGGGCCCCCTCAGGCCCCTCTGCGGTGGGGTGCTCATGCCTTCCTTGTCTCTGCATCCCTTGTGCTTCTGTCTTGCTGGGGCACTTACGCTGACCCTGCTTTCCTGCTTAGCCATGTGCTTTCTGAAAGCATCTTCTTGTGTTTGTTTTTTTCCTTTTGTACTCTCTTGTCATGAATATCTGTCATTTTGTAACCAAGTACAGGATGAAGGGGCTAGCTCTCCCCCAGGCTTCACTTAGGAACAGAAAATGTTATGCATGTTGAAGTGTTATTAATGCTGTATGCAGATCCTTGTTGAATCCTTGTTTGAAAGCTTTGATGCAGGCAAGTCAGAGTTTGTGTGTTTGCTATTCTGAGGAGCTTGGAGCAGTCTCTAGAAGGAATTGTCCTAAACCTCAGTCTCCTGTGTATTTCCTACAGCTTTATAAAATAAACCAATTTAGTGACACTTGCTCTCATGTGTTTCTCGAGCGGCAGGCCCAGGGCAGAGCTGTCTGAATCGGTGTTGTGGCTTTGTGCTCAGCCCTGTCCTCGCCCCTAACCCTGTCCTGGGGACGGGCGATCCCCTCAGTGCTCATGTCTCCCCACCAGTTCCGAGGGTTATAGCACAGGAACAGCAGCTCCTTCTTCCTGCTGCGGAGCGGCAGTGGGTCCCTGGTGCTGGAGCTGCCTGTCTGTCCGTGCCTGCCGTCTGTCCAGGCAGGCTGTTCTGCAGGATGGACCTGAGGAGGACTCGGCTGGTGCCGGCGCCACATGGGTGCGATGCCTCCGGGCTGACTGTCCGGTCGGGCTCAGCAGCAGGATGGGAGCTGACTGTCCGGATGGGCTCAGCTCAGCCGGGATGCTGCAGTGCTGCGGGAGCTGGTCTGGATCGCTGCGATACTGAATCATATCCCACTGCGCAGACAAGCTTCCTTCCCCCTGCGATACGTGCTCTCCAGTCCACACGGAAGCTCTCGGGAGGAGGTTTGGTGGGGAAGTTGCTGTAGTCTCCAGTCAAGGTAACAGTGGTCTGTCTCCTTCTGGCAGCCTTCCCCAAAGTGGTGCACGCTCATTATTCACTTTTATCAGCCGGGGAGCCATTTATTCCCCTAACATCTGAAACCATTTTCCACAGATTCCTTTACATTTACTAACAGCTGCCAAGACTTCCTCTGGGCTTGCCTGCCCCAGTGCCCAGCGCCCTGCTCCCTTCCCCCTGCACGGGGGCTCGGCTCCTGCGGGTGCTGCTCCGGCGGCAGGACAGGGACAGCCCGTGAGGAACCCTGGCACTGGCTCTGTGCGTGCACATTCCTGGCTCCTTCAAAGGCTCCTGCTCTGGCAACTAACGAGTTTTTTAAAGTAAGATTTTTGTTGCTGTTGCTGCCCTGTGACCTGCACCAGGCTCTGGTTTTGCTGCTGCTCAACCTCAAAGGGTGAGCGAGGAGCTCCAGCCCGGGAGGTTTCCAGCTGAGTCTGTCCTCCAGCTGGAGCACCACAAACCCTTGTTTCTGCAGCGCTGTTTTCAGGGATTAACCACAAAAGGTTTCTGTACAAAGGGCCCCCGGGCTCCTCTTTCAGTCAGCCTCAAGAGCCTCACGTTTTTAGCCAAAAAAGGAAATGACCCAGCTGCATGGAGCACTGGAACATCTGGATTTTATCCCTGTCATGAATGGGTCATGGCTACGCATGGCCCAGTGCCTGATTTACGGGAGGGGGAGGGTGATGTCATGCACAAACATCCCCTGGGACTCCCAGAGTGCGGATCTAAAACACTCACAAAAATATTATTAAGCACAGGCGAATAGTGCAGGGGGGAGGGCAGGGTTGGGGCTGCTGTGTGGGGTGAGGTGAGAGCAGGGAAACTCACTGGGAGCCCAGGGTGGCACTGGGGGTGCAGAAAGAGCCCCCGGCATTAACCGAAAGCGCCCAAGTTGCACTTCCCTGCAGTGCCTGCCGGTGTCTCAGCCCAGCTGGAGCTCGGCATGGGATTAGGGGCTGCACTGCAGCCCCTGCGGGCAGAGCCAGGTCCGAGCCACTGCCTGCCCCGGCCCCGGTGACGTCTCCCAGAAGGGCTGCTTGGTCTGGGCCGGGGCAAGCGCCGGGGTGAGAGCAGGGCTCTGCCGTGGGCTGGCTGGTGCAGGGATGGGGATGGGTACAAGAACAGAGACGTGATGCTCCTGGTGTGTGGAGGCAGCGTTGTGTCACGGCCCAGGGCACCCGAAGCAGCTCAGCTCAGCGGTGACGATGGCTGCTCGCTGCTGGCCATGCAGCAGTGCCTGTGCTGGGTGTGTGTCGGCCATGTGCTTCCTCCCCAGGAGACCGACACGACTGCTCCTGGCTTGGGCTCGCCGTGGACAGCAGTTTCGTTTCTCAGGAGTTTGTTCTCTTTCCAACCAGAGTTTCCCCTGGAGGAGAGCTGAGCCGCTGGTGTATCAGTGTGTCGGGCACAGCTGGGGCAGCAGCGACGTGTGCCAGTGTCCCAGAGCTGACGGGAGCCACACGGCTGGGGAGTGAGCTCTGCCGGCTCTTGCCTGCGGTTGGGCAGGAGGGAAGGGCTAGTTTCGGCTCCCAGCTGCCTGCTGGCGTTTGCCGCTTTTCCAGTGGTAGCTGCACGCAGGTTCAGACAGCGTGTCAGACTGCTGTGGCGGTAACGCCTTGTCTGAGCTCCCCAAGCCGAGCACGGACCTGCCCTGGCTGCTTTTGCATCCCTGCAGGTGACCGACGGGTCAGGAGGCTGCGCTGGTGCTGGGTGACGCTGGAGGCTCGGGCTTGGCCCCACAATGGTAACCGGCAGGTCTCCAGGGCAGTGGCTGCAGGTCCCAGAGCTGGTGTTAAAGGGCGAATAGCTGTCCTGTTTCTAGGGTTAGGAAGGAGGGATGTGGTTACAGCCAGGCTGAACCCTGCAGGCATCCTGTGAATAATCCCACAGGTCTTTTTTATAGTCCTGTTGTCCCCACCCTGCCAGGGCAGTGCCCTGGGAGGAGGGAAAGGAGCCATAGCTCAGCTCAAGTAGGTTCGATCCCATCATCCCACCTTTCCTTCCAGGAAAACTGTGCCATGTCCCTCCCTGGTCTGTCCCATAGCCATGGGCACAAAGGCTGCTGCTGCGGCACATGGCACCGAGGGGCTGCAGGGGCTGCGCTGCTGCCCAGGACAGGGACAGAACGGCACCTCCCAGAGCAACCATCTCCCCCTGGAGCAAGCCTGGAGCAAACCTCCTCCCAGGTGTGTTGCCATTCGTGGGGTGAGGAGGAGGGAGGCCATGCAGGGGCTGATTCTTGTCCTACCTCAACCCTCCTCATGCCAGCAGCCCAAAATAAAGAGGCCATGTGGACATTGCTAGATTTCAACTCCTTCCCTTTCCAGGGATGAAGTTTCATGCAATGGGAAATGGAAGAACACTAAGTGCAGAATCTTATCGCTGTTTTTATTTTTAGACAGGCATTCATGAGGAAGAAATGACGTACTTTGGGGCAGCCTGTAGTGCAAGAGAGTAATTAAAGACAATATTCTTACCTTTGGTATCACTCCTCAGTGAATTGGCTGTTCCCAGGGCAGAATCGTATTTGTCTGCCATAATTAAGCCCAATTTTTTTTTGTTGTTGCTTTTGGCTTAAAGTAATTTATCATGCATGGTAGAAAAATATGAAGAATTTATTTGTGAGTTAAAATTTAATTATAGCTTTGTATTTGGCAAAGTAGGGGCAAAAGCACTGGCATGAGCTCTCCTTGGCATTTAGGGTGGATCTGAAGAAGGCAATTAGAATCCAAGTGAAAGTGGACGGTTGCAGCCACGGTTTCTATGGGAGGACTTCCACCAGGATCGTGTCACTCAAGCGCAGTCATGTTGTTGAAAGCCTGTCGGGCAACAAAAGTCTGCACTTCCCGGGTCCCAAGGGCAACAGCTCTGACCGCGAGAGGCAGAGCAAGGGCTGCATGCGAGATCCTACATGTTTATTTCTTTCAGGCCTGTTCCAGTTTGGACTCTGATTCATGACTGTGTAACGCTGATGAAGCCTCTCAACTCTGCCAGCCACTGGCATCCACCTGCGTGGGATGGGGAGGGTTTTCTCCCATGGCTGCAGGGGCTTGGGGGCTCGTACCCAGGTGGGCACATGGTGCCAGCCACGGGGCCAGGAGCTCCGCCTGGGTGGCTGTGATGAGCACAGGTGACAGGGACACCCGGCGGTGCCAAGCCTGGGCATTCCCTCCCTGCCCTGCATTCAGCCCTCACCTCCAGCTCAGCTGCAGGAGGTGATTTGAAAAGCCGGGTGCTCTGGATTACACGTGTGTCTGGGCCAAGCGACCGAGGCCCTGTCTGTCCCGCTTCCTGGGGCTCAAGAGTTTTCGCAGGTAGACAAGGTGGAGGCAGGCCTGCCGGCAGCTCGGAGCCAGCGTACGCCTCTGCCTTGGCTCTCAGCACCCAGTGCTGTGTGCGCCGAGCACCCGGGCTGCAAGCCCTGAGGAGCAGTGCTCCCCAAAAGGCAGGCCTGATGTCCCGGGGCCCTGACGCTGCATGCAGGCTGCCTTTCCCTTCACATGGCTCCTGGAACGTGCAGGGTGAATGTTTACGGCAGCAAGCTCACAGTAATTTTGATAAGGGTAATTAAAGCCACGAGATTTTGTAAGTACTTCTTCCTGTTTTCTCTGTCCTTGTTGCGTGTGTTCTGCAGCGATGCTGTGGCAGGGGAGAGCACGGGTGCGTGGAGAGCAGTGTGGGTGCACGGGCGAAGGACACTGTGCGGGGTGGCGTCGCTGTGTGGCTGCGGGATGGGGTGCCATCTGCATGCTCTGCGCTTCACAGGGGGTATGAGCGAGTTTTGGAGCAGTTAGGGGGAATTCAGCGCGTGTGCTACCGGACTGAATGCTGGGCTGGGTTTAAGGAGATGTCAAGGCTGTTTCAAAGTGCGTGCAGTTGCGTTCTCACATGCATAATACTATGGAAAGCAGCTGTGCTAGCAGTGTTTGGAACGAGACTTTTGGGTATCTATTTAGTTTTCCCCTCCCCCATTCCCCTCTGTCCCACCTTCTGGCACCAGCCCAGCCCCTTCCCACCCCTCACCATTGCTGGGGCTGCTGCCTGCCGAGGTGGGCACGGCTTCATGAGTGTCTCCTGCTTTTAACTTTGCCTTCCCCACTTTGCTGCTGCTTCTCCAGGAAGGGCATTGTGCCTCCGAGGCTGGGGTCGGTCCCAATCCCAAATCCAGCATCAGCACCTCGGGGCAGTCTGTGCCACCAAATATGGTCAGCACTGGGAGAGCCGCGGGCAGGCCTGGGGGGGCTTGGAAGGTGGCCACGGGCAGGGCTGCTGCTGCAGAACCCCCCGGCGCTGTGCCCAGCCGGCCTGTGCTGCTGCGGTGCCGCGGTCCATCTGCTGCCACGCGGGGACAGGCAGGGTTCCCGGCAGGCAGGCAGGGCCATGCAGCATCGCAGCTCTCCTGCGCACGAGGCACTCCCTCCTCTCCCAGCAGCAACTGCCGCACACCCACCCCAGCTCTCTGGGCAGCCTGGGCAGCATGGAGCCCAGCTGCTCCGCATAAAACAGTGTTTTCTTGACTGCTATTTGAGTATAATTTAAGCTAATGGCCTCATACAACACGGCACTCTCCTTCTCTCTGATTTAGTAGGAAGTGTAAACAGTCACCGCACTGGCAGGCCTTTCCCCCGCCGAAAGCCATCTGCAGAGCGCCTTGTGCCTGCAGCCAGCCCCGCTCCTGGCCACGGGCTCTGCCTGCCCCTTGCTGGGGGTCCCTCTCCAGCCCCTTTTCTCGGTCAGACTTGTGTCCTCTCCTGCAGAGAGGGCAGCTCCAGGGCACCCGGGAGGCAAGGGGGGCTGCTGCTGCCACGTCTGCCACCAGTCCCCTGCTCCCGGGCGGACACCCGCGGCGCTGGGCAAGACACCCTCTGCCCCAGCCTGCGTCCCAGGGAGCCATGCTCTGCGGCAGAGTCCGGCGGCGGAGCGGAGGCACGGCTCACGCACATCCACCCGGATGGGCTCCAGGGTCCTGGCCAGCGCGTCCCTGTGTCCTCAGCCACGAGGGACACACAGTGTGCCCCAGGCCAGGGGGGCAGAGCAGGATATGGAGCCTGTAAATCACAGCACTGGTGGAAACGGTGGAAAAAGGGGTGGCGGGGAGCTTTGCAAGTCCCTCTGCGGGCTCAGGGCGCAGATTCTGTCCAGGTCGTGCTGTCGGCACCTTTGGCTTTCTGGCACCTGCACAATGATGTGTCTCTCCCAGGCAAGAGCAGGATTAAACAGCCGCTCCCAGCTGAGGCACCGGGAGCCGAGACCATGGAAACGCCAGGGACCTGCCCCAGGGGGACTGGGCCTCCTCAGGCCTCCTCTGACGTGGGCTTTGGCCCAAGCCCTGCCAGCCCCCTCCTGTGACCTGCCGCCGTGGCTGCGCTGTGCCGGCTGGCTCCCGCGGCCATTTTCAGGCCCGTGACTTCCTCCAGCCGCTGCTCTCGGTCCGACCCCGCGCTGGCCCCGCTCCTTGCTGCCGCTTTCTTGCGGGGCAGATGGGACAGCAAGCAGCAGGCTGTTCCCGGGGTGCGCTGCCAGGCTGGCGGCCCCCCCGTGCCCTACCCTGTGCCTACGGCTGCCGCGCTGGTTATGTGTGGACGGAGCCAATGCCGACGGCAGAAATTCCTTCCCTCCGGCTCCCCGTCTGCAGCGGGAGCACCGGGGCCGCCATCAGACCTCTGCGGCTTCTCGGCAGCCCTGTGGCGCCTGAGCAGGGGCGGCACGTGTCCCCCAGCGGCCGGGTGACAGCGCGGCCCGGCGAGGGCCACCCGCGCCCGCCCACCGCCCCGCGGCGGGGCTCTGCCTGGGCAGCTCCGGCCGCACCGGTGCCGGTTTTCAGGCGCAGTCGGGCGCCCCCGAAGCCGCCGGGTCCAGAGGTTCCGCTCGGCCGCCGCCGCGCTGGCAGGGCCTTCGCCCGCGGCAGCAGCCGGNCCGGCCCCGCCTTGCCCCCGAGCTCCGCCGCCGGGCCGGAACCTTCGCGCGGCCGCCGAGCCGGAACCTTCGCTCCGGGCGCGGGCGAGGCCGGACCTTCCGGCGGGGCGCGGGCGCGACCGGAAGGGAGTTGCGGCGGCGGCCGGTCGGTTGGCGCGGGAGGATGGAGACGATCCTGGAGCAGCAGCGGCGCTACCACGAGGAGCGGGAGCGGCTCATGGACGTGATGGTGAAGGAGATGCTCACCAAGAAATCTACGGTGCGTTCGGGGCCGCGGGGAGGGGGCGGCGGCGGCGGCGGCCGGGCCCGCGCTAACCCCGCTTCCCCTGCTCCTCTCCCCGCAGCTCCGCGACCAGATCAACTCGGACCACCGGACGCGGGCCATGCAGGACGTGAGTGCGCCGGGGCCGCGGGCGGGCGGCGGCGCAGGCCGCAGGCGGGGGGCAGCGGGCCTCGTCCCTCCCCGGTGACGGCCTCTGGGGCCTCGGGGCCTGCTTTTGTGTTGCAGAGGTACATGGAAGTGAGCGGCAACCTGAGAGACCTGTATGACGACAAGGACGGGTAAGTGCGGGCACAAACACCCCGCCGGGCCCGTGGTCCTGAAGGGCGCCGAGGGTGGGAGCAGCGGGAGCACCTGGGGGCTCTTTTAAGTCAGTTGTAAATACGTGGGGAGAAACGCTGGTATGTGAGACCGGGAGTCGGGTTTTGGAGACTAAACCTGCTGGAGCAGGACCCGGATTGCACATTGCGTGTGTACGTGCTGGATATGCGCATTTTGCTCTTTTCTTGGCTTAAGTCATGGGGAGGCCCTGAGTTGCCTTGGAGGTTTGTAAGTGGAGACCACAGCACGTTCAGTGGGCGATGTGACCTGGAGCCTCAAACCCTAAGCCTGGCAGACTGTGAGATGTGGTGTGGCTTTCTGAGGTCTGCAGTCAGCCTTAGTGGAGCGTCGTGTCATCAAAACGCAGCACTGAACCTGGAAAAAGCATGTAGTAGTGTCAGCGTGTTTTCCTTTGCACTGGTAATCTGTCCGTTTTCGTGAACTCACAGCTTACGGAAAGAAGAACTCAGTGCTATTTCAGGGCCAAATGAATTTGCAGAGTTCTACAACAGACTGAAACAAATTAAGGAATTTCACCGGAAGCACCCAAATGAGGTAAGTAGTTATCTACTCCATAAGAATAGGTGACTTGTGGTCTGTTGGACTGCATGCTTGCAATAAACAAGCTTTTTTTTTTCCCCTCTCAGTTTAATTGCCTTAATTTACAGGCATTAAGCGCACTAAAATGCCACCTGAGAAAAGAATGTGTTTAAGGTTAGGCAGTGCTCCAGAGGCAGTATGTAGGCTCCCGTGAGAGCAGTATGCGGAGGAGAAGATGCAGGATGTGTCCTCTAACCGTGTTCTCTGCTTGCTGGGCATTAGCTCAGGAATGGTCTGCTGCTGGGCTGGCGCTGGGCTTGCCTGTTTTGTGCTGGCTGCAGTCAGACTTTTTTTCTTTGTGTAAAAGTAATGCTGAAGAGATGCTTTGGATACCTTTTCAGTTGTCTCTTTTATTGTTTGCAGTCTGTTATGATTTTATATTAGTTAATCTGAGGTGAAGTAATACCTTTTTTGTAACTTCTGTCTGTTCTTGAAGATCTGTGTTCCGATGTCAGTGGAGTTTGAGGAACTGTTGAAGGCTAGAGACAACCCGAGTGAAGAAGCTCAAAGTAAGTTTGTAATTTTTTTGAGGCCAGTATAAGTGGAAAATATGGTGCTTGCTTGCTTGCGAGGTGTTATTTAATGAGCTGTTTGATCTGTTTTGCACCTGTTTGCATGTTTCAGAGTTCTGCCTCCCTTTTAGTAAACAACTTTTGAAAATTGTTCTTTTACTGTTTAAATTCTTCTGAACTGCAGCCCCTGGAATATTCCACAGTAGTGGTGCTCCTCTTGAGGAATGTTCTAGTGCACTTACACAGGGCAACACTCAGGTGTCTGATCAATGACTGTCCCTCTCCATAGAATCATGGAATGATTTGGGTTGGAAGGGACCTTAAAGATTCTGTAGTTCCATCCCCCTGCCCTGGGCAGGGACTCCTTCCACTAGACCACGGTGCTCCAAGCCCCATCCACCCTGACCTTGAACACCTCCAGGGACGGGGCAGCCACAGCTTCTCTGGGCAACCCACTCAGAGTAAAGAATTTCTTCCTAATATTGATTCTAAATCTCCCCTCTTTCAGTTTAAAACCATTCTGCTGTGTCCTATGGCTCCACTCTGTGATCCAGAGTCCCTCCCCAGCTTTCCTGGAGCTCCCTGAGGGACTGGAAGGGGTCCTCAGGTCTCCCCGGAGCCTTCTCCAGGCTAACGCCCCCAACTCTCCCAGCTAGAGAGGTGCTCTAGCTTTTGGATCATCTTCATGGCCCTCCTCTGGGATGCAGGATGTTTACCACTTGCATTGTAAACATCTTCCTTAAGAATAAATTAGTCCACAGTTAATCCTGTTCAAGTTCTAAAGCATATGTGTAACAAGCAGGGAAGATTAAGCCCATATTAAAGCTCTTGATGATCTTTCTTACAGATCTGGTGGAGTTCACAGATGAGGAAGGATATGGGCGATACTTAGATCTGCATGATTGTTATCTCAAGTACATTAATCTAAAATCATCAGAGGTAAGTGGCTGCATGTGTCTGGGCAACTTCAGTGCTTAAAGCCGAGGGGTTTTTCCTTGGTTGGTTTGTGGTTATTTGTTGTTTGGGTGGGTTTTTTTCTTACATAAATAAGTTTATTTCCAAATAGCTGTTTCAAAGGCGCTTTGTTGCACATACAACTTCGCAGCATCTGAATTCTGCTTCATGACTCTCCTCTTTTGTTCTCTTCAGTTGATAACTCTCTGTTGTTAATGTCGTGATGGTCTTGTGAAAAGCCTCTGTTTTCTGCCCCTGAGCACTCATAGGTGTTAAGGCAATGTGTCAGCGCACAGAGAACCCCGGGCCTCTGCGGTCCAGAACAATGGCATGAGCTAGTGCTTTGCTTCTGCTCTGGTAACTGGAAACTGGATGTTAATTTGGCTGCGTGTGTCTAAAGTCTGACTCAAGCTTTTTCATTCTTAGAAATTGGATTATATCACTTACTTATCCACGTTTGACCAACTCTTCGATATTCCCAAAGAGAGGAAAAATGCTGAATATAAGAGGTGAGCCTTTTTACCTACCTGCTGCTTTTATGACAGCTGATGAGAAGGAATTTGCTGCTTAAGTGTGCAGCTGTTAAGAATATAATTAACAGTGAAACTTAACTCATGGAAATTGGGTCACTGAGCTATAGTAACTCAGTTGTGCTTCTGAGCCCCGAGAAAGCATGCAGTGCAGCAGAAGTGTGGAAAGCCACTTTCTACTCTGTGGAAAGACCTTTCTTTACCCTTGTAACTGCTGTGTCTAGAAATGGTGTGTTAAAAACTGTCAGAATCTTGATGACTTCCCTTTGAAGTACTAGAGGGTAATTACTTTGCAAAGATGTGATTAGAAAAATATGTTAAAAGTCGATGCTGAATTACCTGTGCTTGTAATTGCTCTGCCAGGTACCTTGAAATGCTTCTTGAGTACCTACAGGATTACACAGATCGAGTGAAACCGTTGCTGGACCAGAATGAACTTTTTGGGAAAATTCAGACTGAATTTGAGAAGAAGTGGGAAAATGGAACATTCCCTGGCTGGCCGGTGAGCAGTTGTCAAGCCCGTGTGAATACTTCTGTATTTGTGATAGGTTTTCTGTGAATCATTTGCATAAAGTCATCATCAAGGTTAAGTCTAATAGCAAGGTGTGTAGTTGTGTATCACAAAGATACAATTTAATACCAAGATAAATTTGAAAACTGACGTAACAGGTTTGAAACAAACCTTTTTTGAGGTTTGCTTATTTTCTGTCTTTTCTGTTGTTCTGTTGCTCAATTTAGAGAATTTTTCTCTGTGAAAGGAACTGCTTTTCTTGAGGTCAGAATGTTATATTGCATAAAGCGTTGTAGGATGTCGCAGAGATCTTGCATGTGGTTTTTCTTGGCAGAAAGAGACCAGCAGTGCACTCACTCATGCTGGAGCCCACCTGGATCTCTCAGCGTTTTCCTCTTGGGAGGTATGTTTTCAGTGCTCTGCACTTAGTCCTAAATTTTGAGCAGGTGGAAGCTTAGTCATTTTGATTCTTTTCATAATTTTACTTGCTGCGCTTTCACCTCTGGCTCTGTGCTCTCCAAGTAAAACTTTGATTATGCTGATGACTTAATTTCTCCCATTAGGGCGATGAAACTTGAAAGATCTGGTTAGATTTGTGACAGTCCTCATTTTTCAGTGAGGAGAGGTGCACCCTTGGCAGTCCATTATTGAATGTTATTTGGTTTCTTTTTTCTTAATTAGTTAAAGTGGACATAATCCATATTGTATTTGTTTAATAACTTCTTTCTTACTGTGATTTACTTTAACTGAACAGGAATTGGCCTCCTTGGGACTGGACAGATTAAAATCAGCTTTACTGGCCTTGGGACTAAAATGTGGCGGGTAAGGTGCAGTCTTTATAGTTTCTTTTCATTTTTTGAGGTCTTCCTGTCTTGCATTCCCTTATAGGGTACTTGTTTTGTCATCTCTATTGTACAAGAATTACTTTAATGATGTTTGAAAGACAAAACATTTAGAACCAATCAGGGGATACTGCGATACACTGTTTTGAAAAGTGTCCTGTGCTGAAGTCTGTTGTATAGAAGAATTTGGCTTAAGGAATGAAGACAGAGACAACAGGAAATCTTACGATCTCTAAAAAGCTAAATTTAGAATTTTGTTGCATGAATTCAAATAGTTCTTGGGAAGTGTAAAACTATGATCTCCTCCCTCTGTCTCCCTAGGACTCTGGAAGAGCGTGCTCAGAGGCTTTTTAGCACTAAAGGCAAATCCCTCGAAGCACTTGATCCTTCCTTGTTTGCTAAGAATCCAAAGACAAAAGGAAGCAAAAGGTGAGTTCCTAAAGGTCATTCTCTGGTTGGTGGTGGTCTCTTCACTTGGATGAGAAGTGTTCTATAGACATCACTCTTGCATAGTCGTGACAGAGAGATTCTTGGAGTATTAGAAGCTATTCATCTTGGACCGAATAATAATCGTGAACCAAATGGAAGATCTCAGAGCTGAATGGTTTGTGTACAGTTTAGTTTACATGAGCTCCTTGGTACTTGTTTCTGTTTCCTTGCTCTGTACAAGTCAAATGTGTCTTTACGCAAAAAACCTCAATGTACACGTGATGTTTGTAGTTCTGGAATGGACTTCATAAAGTTTCCTATCTATTTCCAGAGACACTGAAAGAAATAAAGATCTTGCATTCCTGGAAGCTCAGATTTATGAGTACGTAGAAGTTCTTGGGGTAAGGATTTTATTTTGTCTTTGAGCTTTTTTTATTTCAAAGCTGTCAAATAGTGGCTGGAAGGTCATCCTTACTGTTACCTAATTATTTGGCAGGCTTTTTTGAACAGACCCAGATACAGAGGCTACATGTTCCCCTGGGGACACATCAGTGTAGATAATTTTTATGTTATGCCTAAGGCAATTGCAAGCCTGTACTTGTTCTGCCTTGATTGTGCCTTAGGTCCTGGCTTCAGTCTGGGGTGATTGCTTTTAGCAGGGTGGCTGTTGCTGTTAGCTTGTTGTCTTGGAAGTGCTAATGGTAGTACCAGTTTTTAATTCTTTGGAAGTAGGAAATGTAATATTAAAACCTTAAGTTGTTGGGCTAAATAAAATGAGACTTCTCTTTTTCATCCTGGTCTTCTATTCCCCTCCCTCTACATTGGGGAACTGTGTTACACTGCAAGAGTCTGCCCTTATTTTGCTGCTGTCATGTTGTGTCAACAATTCCTTCTCTTCTCACATTCCTCCTCTGTTTCTGTAGGAACAGAGACACCTCACTCACGAGAATGTGCAGCGTAAGCAGGCACGGACAGGGGAAGAGAGGGAGGAGGAGGAGGAAGAGCAGATCAGTGAGAGTGAGAGTGAAGATGAAGAAAATGAAATCATTTATAATCCTAAAAATCTGCCTCTTGGTTGGGATGGCAAGGTAACAGATTGTCAGGCCTGGAAAAGTGGGAGGTGTCACTGACTCTGCGGTGCTCTTCTGTTGAACCTGCCTTGCCATTTGGCCTAATCGTTGTTTCTCTTCACTTCTCAGCCAATTCCATACTGGTTATATAAATTACATGGTCTAAACATCAACTACAACTGTGAGATTTGCGGTAACTACACCTACCGAGGACCCAAAGCTTTTCAGCGTCACTTTGCAGTAAGTAATTTTTTGCTACAAAAACATTGGTACTATATTCAGATAATCTATATAGGTAACTAGTAAATAACTGGAGCACCTGAGTGGCATTTCTTCTAAACTGTGGGCCTGGGCTGATGCTGCAGGGCCCTGCGACTGGAACTATAAATTAC
Organism: Chionis minor; assembly: GCA_013398295.1. NCBI lineage: Eukaryota > Metazoa > Chordata > Aves > Charadriiformes > Chionidae > Chionis > Chionis minor. Next base: position 79,376 of record VZSF01010690.1, read on the forward strand.
GTAGGGCGTGCTAAGATCTCTTCTGCAAATTTCTGTACAGTTCCTTCTTGTTTGAACACTAATTCCAGTATCCGGATATGATGGGTGCAAAGTGCCTATTGACTGTCAGTGTGTTGTTACTGTCTAAAACACAGAAAAAATAATTTTATAGAGGTTTTTAGGACTGGTAGATTTGTATTTTGATAGCATTTGTTTCACCCTGTCCAGATGTTAGTATGTCTCTTTGGTCTGTGGCATTGCGGATGAAGTGGCATTCCCTCTCACACACTGACCTCTTGCCTCTTCTCCCCAGGAGTGGCGACATGCTCACGGGATGAGATGCCTGGGCATTCCCAACACTGCGCATTTTGCCAACGTCACACAGATTGAGGATGCAGTCTCACGTAAGTAGTGGTGGCAGAACAGGGAAGACATAGCGTAAGAGCACTCATATTAGCTCTTGCCAAAAATTTGTCTTACCCTGGGACTAGAGACTAGTTTTGGGAAAGAGGGTAAGAAACATGGTGCATGTGGGATGATCCTTCCTTGGACTGTCCCTCCCAGCTCTTAAAAGGAGAGCGGCTTTTTTCCTTTGTTGGATACCTGCGGGAGCAGGTGCTTGCTGGGATTGGCAGCGAAGTGTTCATTTGTTGCCAGCTGTTTCATCTGAGATGCCTTTCAGTAAACCGTACAGGGGAGTGATACATTTGTAATAAATATTAGGTACGTTCCTGGACTGCTGAAGTCACTGTGTTTTAAAAGAAAAAAAAAAAGCTTGTGTATATCTTACTAGATTGAAAACTAGTATCTCAAGGGAAATGGCATCAGATTCTGTATGACTTTGTGTTTGCAGTGTGGGCAAAGCTGAAACAACAGAAGGCTTCGGAGAGATGGCAGCCCGATACAGAGGTGAGATCTGACAGAGGCGTTTGGATGTCTCCTAGTCCTGTGTATGTGGGGACCCGCGTTCACCTTGCGTGAACTGCCCGGCTCTGTCAAAAGAATTTCTGAGAGTCCCCTGCGTGCTGGAGAGAGCAGCAGGAAGCTACTTCACACAGCTCCTGTTAGTGGTGGCGTGTGAGAAGCACTTGTGCTATGTTGAAAGGTAGTTCTGGTAGGACAGGCTCGGCCCTTTGCATAAGAATATTTTCATTCACTGTTTATGGTGCCAATGGCGTCTTTGTTTTGTGAGAAGAAAAAGGAACTGCTCTGAGCAGCGTGTTCACTTTTACTGGTGCCTTTTCTTAAACTTCTGTCTCAAACCATTTTTTCCACACTACGCAGGGCAGCTGTGGGCAATGCAGCTGGTAGCACAGCTTGTACTTGCTCTGGCTCTGACTAAGCTCTTCTCAAGGAGCCTGCAGGTAGACCCACTGTGTGCCTTCGTGTAGAGGTTCTTGGTGGGATGGGTACGTTCAGTAGGTGCTGCTGGAGGGGAAATTCAAATGCTGCGGTACAGCCCAAGGCAGGCTGTGTCCAGGTGTCTAAACTGTTCATTCCATTCTAGGAGGAATATGAGGATTCCAGTGGGAATGTGGTGAATAAAAAGACCTATGAAGACTTGAAACGTCAAGGGCTGCTGTAGCTTTTCCCAAGTGAAGGATTTCACGTGTGAAAAGCAAGTGGCGATGTGTCAGCAGCTCTGACTTCTTCAGTTTCTGGATTTTCTATGTGCATGAATATAGATTTCAACGATACTTTATAGAATCGCTTTCTAGTAAGTCCCTTGTGAAAAGCAGACTTGTGATGTTATTTTATATTAAAAAAAAACCCACCTTGAAAAATAAACTGTTTTTAACTTAGGAAGTGCTGAGAAACTTATCTCCTTTTGTATGCTGGAAGGAAGAGATTTGATTATGATATTTTTAAAATGCTTTTTATGTACTTTGAATTGTCAGAAGCAATTACTTCTCTCTTATTCCCATTCTGAAGGAAACTTTTGTGATGAGGATTGACTGTAAAGCACATGTGAAGCTTGCATGCTGACAAGTGACGGTCCTATACTATGTTTTGCTGTAAGCATATGGTTGTGTTTGGGCTTCTTTGCAAAACAAATCTCTCTGGCTTCCATTGCTGCTTTTACCTCAGGTCTGTCTCCCTGTGGAGGTTTGGCCACTGGGGTTTTTTCAGGGCATTAATAACAGCTTGATTCAGGTTGGGCTGTGGCAATTTCTCCAGCGCTGTGGTGGCCCTCCGGCCCCTCGGGTGGGGTTTGGGGTATGGAGTTGGCTTGTGTAATGTCTCTGGCCTCAAAACCCCTTTCCCTGTTGTCGCTGCGCAGGGCTGTCTGCATCCCCAGGTGCTGCGGAGCAGCAGGTAACAAACACCTCCCTCGGGTGAAGGTTTGCACAGCGGTGGTTGGCAGGGGTGGGGCTGGTTGCGGTGCCGGAGCAGCAGGGACCGCAGCCGCCGTTGGTGCTCGCAGGCGCTCCACTGCAGCGGCTGCAGGTTCGCTGGTGTGCTCGGGCTTCAGGGAGCAGACGGACGGGGTGAGTCAACGCTGTGGGCCCTTTCCTTTCCCTGCCCTGGGGGAAAGTTGTTCTCTGGGGGATGGGGCTGTGGGTGTCTCGGGGTGTTTGTTCCTAGAGCGGGGTTGGGCTGTGCTGAAATGGCACCCTGCTCCGTAAAGGTGTCCAAACCTGGTCCGGGTGGTGGCTGCCCTGGTTCGGAAGGTGAGGGAGATGCCAGTCTGCATTGTCTTCTCTCTCGCTCTGGATGAACAGCCTCGCTGGTCTCTGCACAGCCATTCCAGGTCACTGGGGAACGCTAACTGGGCATAAATCCTAAGAGAGGAGGGGAGTGTTCTAGTTCTCCTTGCAGAACTTGGCCATGGAGCCTGTTTGGAGTCACATCTCCAGTGTTCCCTTACCTATACAGGTAATGATTTTGAAAGAAAGCAGAGAGATTCCTACAATAGGGAGCTGGATGTCAGGGGAAGCACCAAAGCAGGTAGAATTTCCCAAACCATGTTGATGAGCAGCAGGGCCAGGGACTGGGTGGTGAGAAGCTGGTGAGAAGCTGTGCAGACACGTCTTTGTAGTCAGGACTTGACAGCAGTGTGGAGGCACATGCAAGGATGTAACCAAGAGCTTTGCAGCAGAAAACTTCTGTGCCTGGAGCCTCGGCAACATCCCGTTCTCCCTGCTGTGATGGCAGCGGTGGCTCCTGTGCCCACCCTCGGCAGCAAGCTCGTGTCACGCAGACCTGTCTCCTGCCCGTCTGCTGCCCTGTGCTGCTTTCCCACAGGTGCTGCCCGGTCTCCTCGCTCGGTCTGGGCAGCCCGAGGGCTGTGGTGTCCAGCCTGGCCAGGGGGGAAATCCTGCCTGAAAGGGACGTGTGTGCCACCGTCCTGGGCAGGGGGTGCGGTGTGGGCCAGACGCACGCGGAGATGGACAGGTGGGAAGGATGCGACTGTCAGCTGTGACTGAACAGTTGTGCCAGATGTAATTGGGCTGTTTCGCTCTTTGCCGGGTCCTGAGGGCCTGTTTCATAGGCATGTCTGGAAATGGGCATTTTTCACACCAGACTTTTTCTTCATCCATCCACGGCAAGAGCTGCTACGGAGGGTCTCTTGCCGCTCTGAGGGCTGGTGGGCTTCTGTGCTCCCGTGGTGGGTGCTGCTGCTGGTGGGTCACATCTTCATTTGCAACAGCATCAGCCAACTGCTGCGTGGTGCCTCCATAACTGCCCTCCCTGCTGAGGGCAGCTGCCGGCAGCTCTGCATGCTGCTGCCCGTTACCACACCAACGGGAGCACGTGGCTCCCCAGGGGCTCCCGCTCGTGCCCCTGGGCCCCGGCAGCGGCAGGCGGCTGCGGCAGCCTGGGTGGTTTTGGAGACCCTCTCGGGAGGCAGTGACTGTGGATGTCCTGGGGCTGAGCACGGCTCCCAGCGCCCCCCTGCGCTTCTTCAGCAGCCTCCGGCTGTGGCTGAAAGGGCCCAACTGTTGCTCCCTAAAGTCCAGGCGAGCAGAGTGACAAGGGTGCAGAATTATTTGGTTATTTATATGTTAGTGATTTCAGGTTGGGAGCCTGTTGAGATGACCTGGACAGCAGTTTTCAGAAGTGCTGTTGGTGAGTGGTGGTGGTGGGCATTTTCAGGCACTTATTTCTGGCTGGAAAGCGTGTCCTGCCACTACAGGGACTAAAAATGGAGTGCTGAACAGCCTGGATTGTCCTGTGTCCCTTGGAGTCCAGAAAAAAGGCTGTAGAATTTCCTTGGAGAAAGATTTCTTCAAAAAAAGCCTCATCAGGAAAAGTGTCTTGTAGCTTGTCTTGACACTGTTTCTGCCACCTCATCCCCCGCCGTGCGCCTGGCGGACTCGGGGAGCACGCGCTGCTGTGACCAGGGCAGCCACGTGGGGCCATCCCCTGCTGCTGCCCAGCTCTGACCGTGCCTCTTCCTGCCAGGTCCCAGGCGAAGTGGATGAAGATGGCAGGTGGCCGATGGCTCGTCCCCCCCGTTGAAGGTAACGGGGGCTCCGCTACAGCATGGAGAGCGGCATCCATGACTGTGTGCCCAGGACATTGTCCCTGTCCCTGCTCTCAGAGGCTGGGACAGAGGCTCCCTGGGGCAAAGGGTGGCCGCTGGTCACCCGGGGCTCTGGGCAGGTGGGGGGGTGCTTGTGCTGGTCCCCTGACCTCAGGTGTGTCTGTGGGGCCCCCCACAACCGCCCGAGGGGAGCTGGCTGCCGCCCTGCTCCAGCGAGGCCAGGGGTCTGGATTTGGTGTTTCGGGGGTGAGCTGCCCGTGCTGCCGGGGCGGCTCTTCGGGCGGTGGGTATAGCGTGCGGCAGACGTGGCAGTTGTCCCCCCTCCATTCCAGGCTTGCTGCTCTGCATCTTGGCTCTGCACCTCTGCGCCCAGGACCCTCTTACCACAGCAGGTGAGCTCTGAGCCCCAAGGGAAACCTGGGGTTCCGTGGGGAGCAGGGCAAAGCGCGGTGCAATGGGGGCTTGTTGCCATTCCCTCCAGGCTGTATCCCGTAGGATGGAGCTGCACTGAGGAACCTTTTTCAAGGTTTTGACCCTAGAAAAGCCTGTTACTCACATGCAGCATTGCTGGCAGCGGGAGGGAGAAGCTATTGTAACATCTGCCCGTAGCGCTGCTGCAGAGGTCTGTTGTCTCTGGCCCGCTTGTCAGGCTGCCCAGTTGCTGGCTGGAAACGGATCTTGTTTGGGCCATCCTGTCACTTACTGCCATCCACATCCCAACACGATGTGACGGATGCTTCCCGCAGATGCCTTTGGACCGTGCAGAGGCTCAGGAGGGGATGCAGGGCTTGCTGAGCACGAGGTTGCTGTTTCCTTCACCAAGGGGGAATTTTGTGTCTTCCAGAGCACAACCCGGCCGCCAACGCCTCGGTGGCCGCCAACGCCTCGGTGGCCGCCAACGCCTCAGTGAATGGTACGGAGGAAACACCGGTAAGGAAATGAAGGGAAAGAGGGCTGTTGGCTGGGCTGTTACAGCCCCATGGGCTGTGTCTCTAGCCCCACGGGTCTGTTGCAGGAGCCAGGAGTCCCATGAGAGCAGCTCCTGGGGCGGAAGTGGAGCAGCCCGGGTGCGGTGGGTGGGTGCACAGAGGTGGCCCCTCCAGGGCCATGGCTGGGGACAGCACCGCGGTGCCGTGTGAGGAGGCTCCGCTGCACAGTGACACCCTGGTGTGTTCTCCCTCCAGCTCACCTGCCAGAGCTTTCAGTGCTCTGGGGAGAGGTGTTACCAGGATGAAGCCCGTGCCAACAAAACGGTGACCTGCCATAATGAGACTTACTGTGAGGTACGGAGCTTGCTGAGGCAGAGGCGTGGGGGGCTGTGATAGGGAAAATCTGGCTTCCTTTTCTTTATATCGGGAATCCACAGTTCTCTATTGTCTCTGTCAGTCTCCTGTTTTCCTTCTCTCTGTTGCAGTCTGTCAGGTATTTTTGTTCCATCGTAATGGCATCTCTTCACACTCCTAGCATTTTTTCCTTTGGCTCTACTATTGCAGCTTTATCGTTTCTCCAGCATGAACTACACAGCCAGGTGCAGCAGCACGTGCGGCACAGAGATGTGCAGGACCAACGGCAGCGTGAGCACACAGCAGTGTGCCCTGGACTGCTGCCGCTCCCCCCTCTGCCTGCAGCTCAACGCCAGCTCCTACGGTAACTGCCCGCAGGGTCCCCGGCGGCGGCGTGAGGGTCTGAGGTTAATCCTGCTGCACAGGAGGGAGACGGGTGGGCAAAACCCCATTGCGGAGGGCTGGCCACAGAGGCATCACCGTATTTCCTCTGCCCTGGGCTTGCTCTCCTTCAGAGCTGGGGTGAGGGTGGTCCAGCAGCTCTGGCCCCAGTGTGAGCTGCGCTGTCCCGCGTGCGGCTGTGGAGGGCTCTGCGGGGGCTGCGTGCTGGGCACAGCCTCACAGGGCTCCTTGTGTGTCCGCAGGTGACCTGCCACCCGCCACTGCACCACCTACGACCACCACCACCACCCCCCGAGCTCCCCCCCGAAATGTAGGTACCAGCCAGGCAGACGCTGCTGCGGACGCGGGCTCTCCTGGGGAAAGCGGCTGTTGGGATGGCTGAGCTCCCACCGGAGCAGCAGGAGAGGGAAAAGTTCCCTCCTGCCCCTGCTTCACAGGGTCAAAAGCCTCTGGAAGGGGAACAAATCCTTAATGAGCTTTGAAAGAGTCCATAACAAGCTCCGTCGAACAGGCCTTTTCCCAAGCCCAGCACTTCCATTGGTTCATGCCTTCCCTGCAGCCGCAGGGGGGGCACGGGGACTGACAGGGCACTGCGGACTCTCTCCAGAGCCGATGTGGAGAGGAAGGTGCTTATCTTTGCAGAGCCCTCTTAAGAGGAAGGAAAAGGTGGTTTGAAATTGGTTTGCTATGCTGCTGTTTCAGTGGTGTTTCCTGCAGTTTCAGACGGGGTGCTGTTAGTCTTTTACCTCTCGGTATCTGAAATGCCTGAGGCAGCACTGGCCAAAGACCAAGACCAGAGGGGGATTTAGAAAGGACCCCTCAGGAAAAAAGGGCTGCCCAAAATTCAGTTCTTCTCCTGGCAGTCCTGCTCTGACTGACGAATATAGTTTCTCCTCTGGTCCTCTCTTGCAGGGGAAAGTGTGTGCAGCGTTCTCCTGTCATGGGGATGGATGTTTCAAAGGCAAGAAGACTGTTGCTAGATGCATTGTTGGCCATGACTTCTGTGAGGTATGGCCTTGGGGTTAAAAAGTGGGACAGCCCATGAGCTGGGATGTGCCCGGGAGCCTGGGTGCATCCCTGTGATGTTGGATGCTAAAGGCTTGGCAGGACCCTCAGGCTAACGTCTCTCTCCTCCTTCCAGATGAAGAAGACAGGCTTGAATTACATGGCGGGGTGCAGCAGAGCCTGCAAGGCCGCTAAACCAGTCTGTGCCAGCGGGATGAAGGCTGCCTGTTACCAGGAGTGCTGCCCAGCCAGCCTGAAAGCAAGCTGTCTGAAACTGGATGGCAAAGTGCACGTCAATAGTGCTGGGCAGGTGACTCTGGCCCCGCTCTTGAAGCTCGTGGCATGTGGGGTGGTCCTGCTCCTGAATTACAGGGCCTCAGCTTCCCTCTGGGGGTAGGCAGTGGTCCAGGTGCTCCGCAGCCAGCTCTCCTGCAGCGGAGCTCCGCCGTGCTCCTTAGGCTCCCGTCCCTCTCTTTGACTTTAGCCAAGGCTCTACCGAACGCCCTCTGTTACGTCCCTGCCCCAGGAACAAGGTGGCCCAGCTGCAGGTGGCTGCTGCTCCCCCCGTGCAGGTGCCTCCTGCCCACCGGGCGGCCCTGGGCCTCTGAGCGGAGCAGGGTGGCAGTGGCTGCAGGTTGTTGACGGGCTCCAGTCTGTTCGCGCTGTCCTGCAGCAGGATGTTCCTGCGTGCTCTGCTTCGAGAAGAGGCTGCGGGCACCCGCTGGGGTGCTCTGCCCGGGGAGGACGGTTCCCGTTTCTGAGCCGCTCAGCAAATGCCAGGTCCTGACCGCAGGCGGACGTGGGGCTCCTCTCGGCACCGGGAGCCAGCGCTCTGCTTCGTCCCTCTGGCTGGTCACGGCGCTGACACTGGTTCCCCAACCGAGCTCCTGCAGAGCAGGGGGATCTGAGCAGCTGCCCTGTGGGATGCGCTCCTCCATGGGATGCTCCCCCCTTTCCACTGTTCACACGCCCTTTCCACCTGCTTCCCAGTTCAAGTCTCTTCTGGGTTACAGCTGGAAAGGATGAACTTCTGCTGCCCCGTTGCCTCATTCATGCTTCATGAGCTTTGTACCGAAGTCAGTATCGTGTGCAAGGGACACTGAAGGATGTTGCAAAAGCCAGGTCTCCTCTTGTGCCCCTTTCCTGGGTGGCTGGCTAGGCAGGGAAGGCCCCTTCCTTAGCACAATTAAGCAGCAGTAGTTTTCCCCCTTGTCTTTCCAACAGCAGCTCATGCAGCTGCCCTAAGGGCTGGGGCCCGGCTGGTCCAGGATGCTGAGGGCTGGCTGAGCTTCTTGAAGCTGTTCCTGGACCCCAGGGAAGGAAAACGTCTTTCCCCTGGGGCTGCTCCTGTAGCACAGGAGTGCAGAGGGCCACCACCGCTGCTCCTCGGGCTGGCCCTCTGCATCTGCTCCCGGGCAGCTACGCTCGGAGCTCATGACACCTGGCGTGGTAGTTGCCCTGCACAGGACCCTGCTGCTAATCCCAAATTCCACCTCCCATCCCAAAGCTCCCCTTCTAATCCTGCACCTTCCTGGGACTGGTGAGTCCTGGCTCCTGTGTCAGTGAATTTTAAATACTTGTAATCAAGACTCCCCCAGTGTATCCAGAGGAAAAGCACTTCAGCTATGCACTAAGGAAGCTACAAAGAGGAATTCTTCCCTGCCCTGCCAGAAACCTGTAGGCCTGTGAGACTTGCAAGCTAATTACAGTTTCTGAGAGCTGCTGCAGTGTGCGCCTGTGTGCTGCTGGGACTGCAGATGCTGGAACGAGTGACCTCAGGAGTAGGAACAAGAGGATGTTAAGCCTGCATAAAAACCAGAAAATTCTGCCTTGACTGAAGGCACGGGGTCTGCTGTAGTTAATGATCTGCTTGCAGCGCAGCCTTTCTGGGCCCCCTCTTACTTGTTAGCTTAAAGCTGTTCTGGTATTGGAAATATCTCTTGTCTGGGTAGGTAAAATTAGTAACCCTGTGTTTCATCTCCGATTCTTAGGCAGGAAAGTGGGACTAATCTAAGAGAGGCTCATGTTTTAGATGACCCTGTATCGCATCTGTGATTCTCTGCCACTCAAGGTAGAGCAGGGATGTGAGCATTAGCCCTTAGCATGAACCACCCCCCAGCCTGTTATTGCATCACACGGAGCCGGTGTAGCTTTTCGGGCAGAATTCACCAGCGGCAACGTGCTGCCGATCGTGTAAAAACACGCTGCTGTCCTCTGTCACTGTTGTCTCTTTAAAGAAAAGATTGCAAAAATACAGAAGTCTGTCCATGAGTCCCCGTGGTCGGTGGCGGGGTGCGGAACAAGGCTGCACGCCGCTGGGGAGGGCAGGGGGAGCCCGGGTGGGCAGGGCGGAGGGACAGCGCTGGTGGCCCCCCACGCCTCTGCCCTGCCAGCCCTTGCGAGGTGCTGCCGGCTGAGAAGTTCTCGTGTGGTGGATGTGGGACTGGATGAAAAACGCCTGACTGAAACAGCGGCCGTTCCCTTCCACGCGGCAGGGCAGCCTTGGCCAGGCTGCTGTTCTGGTGCATTGAAACCGCAGCACAGGCTTTGGTGTGGTTTTAATTTGTTTCGGGTCACACTGTCAGCATATCCGTAGCAAGTGAAAACAGGATGGAAGCCAGGGTTTTTCTGTCTCGAAAATACCATCCAGCACCACGTTTCTTGTAAGAATAAAGGTTTAGCCTTTACAGAAGCTACTTCAGGCTGTTCTCCTTTCGTTTCCTCTCCGCAGCCTCTCATCTGTGCTGGAGCGCGGGGAAGGGAGCAGGGAGGCAGGCGGCGCAGCGGCTGCTGCAACAGAGACTGACTGCTCGGGGTCTTTTCCTAATCTAGGAATAGCCTAGATCTCGGCTATTGCTCCTGCCGCCGTGGAAGGAGCAGGCCGAGGCCCAGCTCTCCCGTCCCCGCCACGCAACAGACCATGTCCGGTGACATTTCCCACCACCCGCCTGCCCGCGCTGCGGGATTCGTTTGCCCAACAAAGCGGCAGCGCAAAGGCCGGCGGCGGCAGCCGGGTCTCTGGCGAGTCCGCAGGGAGTGGACTGGGGCGCTGCTGGGAGAGGAGCGTCTCCCCGGTTTACGGGGAAACGAACCTCCCAAGCTCTGCCCGGGCCACCCCCCCTGCGCTCTCCGGGCGGGAGGCGGCGGGGTCGCGGGACGCTGCCGGCCCTGCCCGCCCCCCACGGTGGCCGCGTCGCT
>VZSF01010690.1:92883-108415 GCA_013398295.1 Chionis minor
GGCCGGCCCGGCGCTGCCCGACCCCGGGCGGGGGGTGTGAGGGGGCGCAGGGCCGAGGCGACCCCTGGCAGCCGGCGCGGGGTCCGGGGCCTGACCCGCCGCTTCGCGCTCACGCGTCTCCGCCGGGGGCTGCGCCGGGCGCGGGGGCAGGAGGAGGGAGGGATTCCACAGCGCGGGCTGAGCCCGGCTGGGCTCTGGGATCACCCCCGGCGCTGGCGGTGTAACCTGGGGCTCCGAACGGGCCGGGGAGACACACCTGCCTGTCGGGAGCAGAGACCCGCAGACGGAAAGCCAGCCCGGCGCTTTGTTGGTCTGGTCTTGTCCTGTCTGCGCACAGCGACGCTCCCAGTGGAAAGCTCCTCGGGAAGCCGTTCTCCTGTCAGATCATGCCTTTGAGCTTTGACAAAGCTGCCTTTTCAAGGCTTCATTGTGTTTTTCTTGAGTCAGAGGAGTCTAGGGATCTCTTTTTTTTTTGGTTTTGTTTTGGGGTTTTTTTTGTTTTGGTTTTTTTTTTGTTCTCCCCTTGTATCAGCAGAAGAAAATGCTCTCTGCCATCACTCGGGGTCTTTTGGAACCTAAATTGATATAGAGTGAGGTTTTGTCTGCCGTTTTCCGGAAATAGCTGTAACTCATTCTGTCCTTAAATGAATATGCATACCGAGTTACCAACTTTCCTACGCAAATCAAAGCACATTTAAATACTATGTAAATGCTGCCATTTGCTAGTAAAGTGGTATTAGTTCATTATATCTGCTGAGAATTAAGGGTGGCTAATGAATGAGAACATCTATAAAGGGATTTAAATGTGCTTTACCTTGTATGGTTTATGTTCACAGTTTTGGTTAAAACCCCAACATGAAATCCTGTGTGCGTGCGTGTGCAGTCACAGACACAACTGCAGAGCTGCTTCATTTGGAACCCTGAAAAGAACAATCTTACGTCTCTCCAGCGCAGAGCAGTGCAGTCCCACACGGGCTGTTGCTTACACTTTCATTAAGTAAAAAGCAGACTGGCTGGGGCTCGTGTAACTAACGGCAAGGCTAATTTAATTCTCCCTTTTGAACACTAAGCATGGATCCTACTTTATCCAGCAGATATGGTACATTTTCCTGCTGTAGAACAGTACTAAAATGTCACTACACGTTTTTGACAAAAACATCTTTATTACTGCTGAAATCTCTTTTAACTGCAAATCCTGTCTGATGGAGGCTGTACACATTCTGCTGTTCTGTAATCTCTACACATAGCTCTTTATTTCTGTTCCCAGTTTGATTATTGAATGAGGTCATTATCTTGCTAAAATATTCCACTTCAGGTTGCTAACTTATAGATCCCTCTGGCTACAGCAATCTGTGTCTAAGTATAAATTTACCAGAAGGAAACAGCCTTTAGGAGAATCCTATCTAAAACTGATTCCCGCTCATGAGATTAGAATGCAGAAGTGTGATATTATGGCTGTGATCTTTGGATCACGCAGCAGCTGTGTCAGCAGCACTGGGCAGGCACACAGGTCTTGCCGTTCTGGCACTAATGCCTTCTGCGTGCTGGTGAGTGGCATCGTCCCACAGGGGTAATAAAGCTTGAACTTCTGCTCCCTTCCTGTTACAAAAGTAAGAGTTATCTGTTAAGTGAAAGTTCAAGTTGGTTCTTGTCACCGTCAAGATACATTGCATGGTCTTTATCGGGGGAACTTGCAGAGGCTCAAGCAGCACTGATTAAGTACTTAATGCCTATGGAGAAAATTTATGGCCCTGTCCCAGCTCACCAAGGCCACGCTTCGCAGTGCATCTCTGAACCGCCGCGCTGCTGTTCGGCTCTACGTGACTTCAGCCGAGTGGCCTGTAATGAGGTTCGAGTCACGTGCTCTTCTGCAACCAGCCTCTGATAAATCCTCTTATGCAGCCTTTATTCGCAGAGGGCTCTTGGGCAGAAGAGGCTTTCCAAGCTGAGAATAGGGCCACTTCTCGTCAGCTTGTTTATATTCCAAGGGCTTAGGTAAAGTACTTCAGTACTTTCTGTTTCTGGTTTACGCTCTTGCCCTGGAGAACATACTATGACAGCAATAGCACTTTCATTTTTCTGAATTGTGTTCACTTAAGGAGAAGCTCGGCTCAATGATTAGAACCTTATAATCTTGAGAACGACTTCTATATCATCATTAGGTTTGTGTGCTAAGTAGCACAGTCTTGAGATTGCTGTTTGTGCCTCTTAAACAAGGAAACCCCCATGCAGAATCCTCCTTTTTAACTGTTATTTTGCCACTTGTAGGGGCAGAATGTTGTAACTGAAACAAAATGCTGAAAGACCGGTCAAATTTTGCTAACATAGCATGATGTGTTTAGTGTCACGTCTGTATTTAGCTATATTTGCATGGTAGCTGGCCTCATACTTTTTTTAGGAACGCACAGTTTTCATTGAGACTCTGGTTTCTGCTGCGGCCCAGTGGCTTCATACAGTGACTCTGAGCTGCCTCAAGGGAGGAGACACTTGTGCTTTGCTCTGTTTTTGCAGACAGGTAGAAACCCCTTAAATGGTAGTGTGGAGGTTTTTTTGTTTCCCCGCCCCCCCCCTTTTCTTCCTTTCTTTGTACTTCTTGTCTTCCTTCAGAGAGGAAAAACCTGTTATTAACATACATTTTTTGGATTCCCAAGGTAAAGGCCAGGATTTTGTGCTGCTAAGCCCGGGTTTGGCTTAGCTGTAAAGGAGAGCCAAAAGCAGCCTGTGCCAGCCGTGGGCCGGCAGCATCCAGCAGTTCTGTCACTCACCGCGGCCGCGCGGCACGCTCGTGTCAGCACTTCCTCTAAGGGGGAAGCTGCATCGTCACAGAACGGTTCAGAACAGGCTAAATCTATCAGATAACTGAAAGAGAGACCGCAGGGCGCTTTCTTCTCCACATAGATCTAAATTATATTCTGCTCATGGATTTTTGCAAGTGTGTTGATAAATTAAAGAACTCTTTGTGTTTAATGTGAAACTTTGTTTTTTTCCAGAAGTGGTTCGCTCTGAAAGCATCAAACAGAACGGAAAACAGCTTGCAGTTAGCCAGAACCGGAGCCACGACTGCACCGATAAAAGCGCTCCCAGGTATGGTGTCTCTCTTGCTTCTTGTGTAGGTTTGATGAAGCTGGAGTTGTGCACGTCAGCTCTTTGTGGAAGGTCTAGTGAGGAGCAGCAGTGGTGGCAATGTTTCTTTGCAGTTTAGCTGTGCCTCCCCTCCACAGAGGATCTCTGTGTGGTGACAGTAAATGTATATAGCACCAAGGCTCTGGGTTCTTCTGGGTGATTGTGCACGGATGGAATGAACTGCAGTGGGCAAATTGTTGATGCTTTGATGTCTAGAGGAAGACAAAGAACACGCAGAGAGCTTTCTGTCTGGGCTTCCTGGTTTCCAGCTGGAAACCAAGTGGAGAAGTTGGTCTCTGGTGCTGGTGTGTGAGGTCTGTGCACACACCAGTGCTCGAGCAATCTTGCAGCTGCCTTATCTAGTTCCATCTGTCGGTGACCGTGTCGGTTGCAGTCCCCAGAGGTGGTGGGATCAGGAGCAGAAGTTGGCAGCTTTTTGAGAAGATAGGTTCTAGTTAGGAGAGAAAAAAGTTCAGCGTGAGCATGCTGTCAAAACGTTAGTTGAAACTTCAGCACAGTCTCTGGGAGACAGTCCTCCTAGTCCCCTATTTGGGCATATTTTTGCTGTTGAGTGGGACAGGACCCACTAGCATTGTTTATTTTGAATTCAGAGAGCTTTGGCTTGGGGCCACCTTGTCTCATAGATACACTTTTAAAACGTTATGGTTTCGTTTTCCAGTTCCCAGGACTTTGTGGACCCTGCTGCATATCCTTCAAAGTCTGTCTGCGTGCTGTCCTTGGCACTGGTGTGCAGGTTTTTGACCTTAAATTTATACCATCCACTTGCTTGTGGGAACTCCCAAGCTGTGGCGTTATTACTGTTGCAAAATGAGTTTGCAGAGCTACAAGATAATAAATAAAACCACCTCTCCTTCACCCACTCTGTGCTGCCTCCTTTCTAGGCAGAGCTGGGAGTTTTCCACCAGAAGGCTTTTAAAATAAACACGGTTTTTCATTCTGCTGAGGTCAGAAGGGCTGGGCAGAGCCAGCGGGAGATGAGATTTTTATCTCCTTGCTCCAGTAAGCAGAAAGGGTGTACAGGTTTTGTATCAACATCGAGGTATAAGGCCTGCTCTGAATTAACAGGCTGCACTGGGTTAGTGAAAACCGTTTGCTATTTCAGTTAGTTAAATAGATTTTATCTGGAGATCTGAACTGTTCTAAGAAATGCTCATTTCAGTCTTGTTTGTTTAACCCAAACACTGGTTATTTATCTTTAGCGACACAGACAGATAAATGCGAATCAAGTCCTCGGTGGCAGAAGCAAGCTGTTTGGGGTGTGTGTACGTCCTGGGTTTCATCGCACAGTTTGGCTCTCCTTTGCAGGCAAAACAAACTCAAACCTGAAGTGACAGCTGAAATGGTACAGCCCGCCAGCGCAATGGTTTCAAACCAGGCTTCAATCTTACCAGAACCAAATCTTGGACTAAGAGATATTATTGTTAAATCTCAGCTTGCACAAATGGAGGATTCCTACACGCACATCCAGAGCTTCAGGTGATGATCATTCCCAAGAAGACCTTATTTTTTGCGGGGAGTAACTTAGTTAGCATAAGCTGTCAAAATAACTCATGCTTTGTAATTTCATCTAGTGTCCCTGCAAATAGGAAGTTTTGTAGAAAAATATGATCTGTACTTTCCAGAACAGCTTGTTTTCCTTGTTTAGGCATTAGCAGAGGAGAATTTCATTTGTGTCTCTGTCAAGGCTTGCCTCTTGGTTCTTGTTGAGAAAATGGCCTTTTTGAAATGACTTTTTTCTGTGCTATTTCAGACTGTGTCTGGAAATGCGTCGATTCTATGCACCTCTGGCCTTCTCTCTCGCTATTTCTGTTCACTACTTATCCATGTAGTTGTTCTAATAAGCTCATAAGAGCTTGGGTGAATTATATAATTAGGATCAAAATTTACTGTGGTTGAAATCCTTTTATGCATTTCATTCTTTTATCATTTCAAGCTGCTACTGAGCAGATCTAGTCATCATCATTATTGTTGTTGTTATTATTGTTATTGTTGTTGTTGTTGTTGTTATTATTATTATTATGCAGGATGTAAAAATGTGTATCCTTCTGTAAAAGATATCTGTAAAGATGCTACTGTCCTTTAATCACTTTAGGGATTTAAACTTTGTTACATTTCCCCAGTTTCCTCCCTGGAAACATGTTACTCCTAAATAGTTACATGTGGTATTAAATGCAGGGGTGAATAATAGTGGTAATTCCGTCAGCTCTGCAATTTGCAGCTCTGGGATTTACTGAGTTTCTTTGCAGGTTTTTCGTGGGGACATACAATGTGAACGGTCAGCCCCCCAGAGAAAGCCTCCAGCCGTGGCTGAGGTGTGATGTCAGACCTCCCGACGTTTACTGCGTGGGGTGAGTGTCGCTTCCGCTCCTGGCCATCCTTCCCAGCCCGGACTGCGGGTCGCTCACTTGTGAATCTGTAGCACGGGGGTGCTCAGCCAGGACGCCACAGCTGAGGAATGTATCGCCTTTCTCCGTCGCGCAGCTTTAGAGCCTGTGTTTGCACAGCCTGAAAGGGCCGTTGCACTGGTAGTGTTTGGACTCTGGCACTGCAGTGTTACAAAACTTTTAATGCCATTCAATTTAATACTAATAGTAATTTAGCTTTACGTTTAACGTACCTCTAAAATCAGCATAACTGAATTTGAGCTCTCAGTTACAAATTTAGTGAGTATAAATTGTACCTCCAGTTCTTTCCCAGAGGAAAGGGCTGGAGAGTTATAAACAAGTGCATGCATCCGTGGGTTCCTTCCTCTAACACAGTTTCCAGGAGCTTGATCTGAGTAAAGAAGCCTTCTTTTTCAATGACACACCGAAGGAAGAAGAATGGTTTAAAGCTGTAACTGATAGTCTTCACCCAGATGCCAAATATGCAAAGGTAAACGTGGCTTTTGGGGAGGTTTGAGTGTGGAATAAGTTTCCACTTGGGCCTCTTTTCCCTTTGCTTTATCTTGTTCTCAGTCACTGTGTTTTCCAGAGGCTGCTCATTGTCTGCAGGCGCTTGCCCGGTCAGCAGTGCTCTGAGGGCGAAGCAGGTTGTGGTGCTGTGCAGGGTGCTGAGGCAGGACAGGACAGCAGTCCAGAGCTGGGCATCTGCCCGTAAAAGACACTCCTGCTGTCTTGGGGGAAGAGGATAGCGAGTATCTTAGCTTCTTCCATGTCTGCCTTCACAGCGCGTGGTGGAACGAGCTGTGAAGTTACCTCGGCAGGAATACTGCTGATGTTTGGGCTCTTGCTCCTGAGATCTGCTTTGTCCCTTGTCACTGTTGAAGGAGCCCCTTCCATGGGCTCTGCCTGTGCTGTAGGTTTGGCTTTGGGCTTCAGCTTTGTTTACTGGGGTGTTTGTACCTGGCTCCTCCCTGTGCTGTGCTGCTGGAGTGCCCGTGTCCTGTGAGCCCAGCTGGTCCATCAAATGAGCCTGGAACTCTCTTTTTCCTCATCTGTGTTTTGGTGACCTGTGTTCTGGACTTGGGGGCAATGTGTCTTCTCTCACGAAACCTCTCCCATTCTAGTTTTTAATGGAACAAGATCTGTTTTTCAGGTGAAACTTGTCCGGCTTGTGGGAATCATGCTTCTGCTGTATGTGAAAGCAGACCTTGCTTTGAACATCTCTGAGGTGGAAATTGAGACTGTGGGAACTGGAATCATGGGGAGGATGGTAAGAATGACAACAGTGCATGAGAAGGGGTGAGATTTAGAAGAGCCCTGGAGAGCCCCTCCTCTCCCTAGGTGTAGCGGTTGTTCCTCCAGCGAAGAGATGCGCATAGTCCTGTCCCCGTGCCAGCTCGGGGTGCTGCTAGAGGGAATTGCCATTGCAAAGGCTCAAACACCTTGAGGGACAATCTTCTCTGAAGGCTTTTTTTTTTCCTGACTGCACATTCTGGGCTGCGTGGGGCCTTGCTTTCAGGCAATGTTGATGCTGGTTGTGATTTTGCTCAAAGTAAATAACACAAGGAAGCATGAGTAGAGGAAACATGTCTGTCCAGGTCAGTTTTCCTGAGCAGCATTTTCTGTCCGCTTGCCATTCCACACCGTTGGAATGTAGTCTGTGTCCTTTGAATGTAGTTTCTGTGAGCACTGCAGTTGTAACTTGCCAAAGGTATTTTTGACCAGCTAAGCCATGTGCTTCCTCGTCCATTTACAATTTTTTTATGGTTTGTGTTGAAAGATCCAGTTTGTTGCTAAACAGGTTTTGGAACTTGCTGAAGTAACTGACCAGCTCCCTTAACTGATTTTAATTTCCTTTTGTATTAGCTAATTCATGAATTACAAACTGAGTTCCATTTGCTTGCTTGTTGTGTTCTGTTGCTGTGTGCAACCCTCGCGTGAGTTACTGACTTGAATTCATGAAGTAGTTATCACTAATTGGCATTTTCAGCCTTTTCCTTCCTCCCTCTGTAATTAAATGGTCAGCCTTAATGTCTTCTGGCTTGTCCACTGCTCGTAACTCATTTGTGGATTCACCTGTTGTGTAGAAGCTTCTGACCAATGTCTTTGTCTTTATCTTTCAGGGTAACAAAGGTGGTGTGGCCATAAGGTTTAAATTCCATAACACTAGCGTGTGCATTGTGAATTCTCACCTTGCAGCTCACATGGAGGAGTATGAGCGGAGGAACCAGGACTTCAAAGACATCTGCTCTCGGATGCAGTTCTGCCAGTCGGATCCAAATTTGCCCCCTCTCACCATTAGCGAACATGAGTACGCTTCCCGTCTGACTGTGTGGATCGCTGCATGTGGCGAGCAAGAACCTTGTGAACGTGCTGGGGCGTGAGGTTCCCCCAGCAGGGATGTGGGAAGGGGTGCTCAGTGGTCTAACTGGCAGCCTGGCAGGGCCAGAAATGCTTTACCATAACCCTGATTTTGAGAGTGGTCACCTGTGCAGTTCTGACAAGTCACTTGCCGCCTTATGCTCTTCCAGGCCTTGTTTTATTTTCAGGTGTGAGGGGGGCAGTGGGGCAATACTGTGCATCGATTGCCCCAGTGGCTTGCGGGATTTAGTCAGTGTGCAATATTACAAGCACCAGTCATTAAGAGGTAGTGACAAACGTACAGAACAGGAATTAAAAACAGCAAAAGTAGAAAATGTGGCTTCACTTTCAAGTTTTCACTCTTACTCGCTCTCTCTGACGGAGAAGCAGCCACAGCGTGACCGTGGTGAGATTGGAAGAGCTCGTGCTTGCATCAGACGGTTTAAGGCTGTGCTGTGGAGCTGCACCGCCAGCTCGCGCCAGCTTGTGTTTCGGATGTCTTTAGGCCTCTGTGCAGACTCCTGGTGTACGTTCTCTTTCAGTGTGGTCTTATGGTTGGGTGACCTCAACTATCGGCTGGAGGAACTGGATGTGGCAAAAGTGAAGCAGCTGGTGGATGAAAAAGCATTTCTAGAGCTTTGCCAGTATGACCAGGTACTGATGTCTCGCCTGCCTGCAGGTGGTGCTGAGGGCGCTAGTTGGAAACTGCGCGCGTTCTGCAGCCTTCTCAGTGCTGAACATCTCCTCTGAGCTCATATGGGAGTTGTGCTTGAGCTTATTTAAAATTAGTCTTTTTTTTCTTTTGTAGCTAAAGAGGCAAATGAATGCAAAAGCAGTCTTTGAAGGCTTTACGGAGGGAGAGATTTCTTTTCAGCCGACGTACAAATACGATGCTGGCTGTGATGACTGGGACACAAGGTATGGTGATTGCCTCATACGTGATGCTGCCACTGGCTAATGTTATCACTGAAGGAAGTAAAAAGAAAGCTAGAAGGAATTGCACATCTCATGGCTATAAATAGGAACAGTTCTGAGATTATTGCTCTTCCCTCTCCCTGGGCTCCAAAATCCATCTCCGGTTTACATCTATTTATGTTGCTTTTCTTCCACTGATGTTTGTCAGATATTCCTAATCTTTTTTTCCCCAGGAATAATCCATTTGGTTTCCTCTTAGTTACAAGTGTACAAAATTAAGGAGTCATTTTAGTTGGTCTCATTCTTTTTGTTTGGCTTGTTTTGTTTTTTTTCCCCAAGAAATTTTTTTAGGCTCTTTTATTTGCTGATACCTGCTATATCTACTCAGGTCGGAGCAGTTAGGGTTTAAAACGGTGCGTTTGTGCTGTCTGTAGCCAAGCGCGTTCTCCAAAAGACTGCGGGAGCCATTATTCCTGTACTGCACTATACAGAGTGGCTGACCTGTTCTTAGAAAGCTGGAAACATTGGCTTCAAGGGCAGGAATGAAATGTGTGCAGCAGTCAGTGAAAAGAAAGTAATTAAAATGTGAACTTTAAGTGTAGAGCTATGGCTCTTGTGGTCAAAAGCAGCTCTGAGTATCACTTTGTATGTTAACTGCATCAAAAGAACAAAACAAATAATTGCATCTTTAAAGAAGTAGAAAGTAAAGTGTGATACAGAGATACCTAACAGCAGACAATCAAACTCTTTATAACTCCCCAAAGAAACTGTGGAAAATAGAACTTTGATAGAGAACTAGCTCCAGGCCACGTCAGGAAAAGTCTCTGAGAGGGCAGTATTCTGCCTCGCATCGTTACTCCACCTGAACTGTGCCTGGAAACTCTAATTTTCACCTCTGTTGTAGTGAGAAGTGCCGTGTTCCAGCATGGTGTGATCGGATACTCTGGAAAGGGCAGAACATTGCTCAGCTGAGCTATCGCAGCCACATGGCTTTGAAGATCAGCGATCATAAGCCAGTGAGCTCTGTGTTTGATATTGGGGTAAGTACGCCAGTGCTGGAGGACGTAACTCTGCTGACCTTGTCCACTGCCTGGGGAGAGGGGGAGGAGGAGGGAGGTTCTCCTGCTGGTTTCCCTCTCCTCCTGCTTTTATGGCATCCAGAGAGAACAATGGCTTAAAAGGTGGGCTAGATGAGATACTGAGATAAGATTGTTGTCCACAGTAAGATAGTGTTCTTTTAAGTGATACTTCAGTTAAGCAGAATAATGCATGAATATCTGTAGGTGTTTTTTGTGTTCTTTTGCCTTTTTTCTTATTTTCCTAATAATTTTCACAGAAACTTGCAGTGCAGGAATGCTACATCACTGACAACACAGTAGTGTGTTTTCAAATTTTATTTTATCTTTTCTTAGAAAAAAAATATCTGATCTAGTACTGACTGGGTGTCTCTTGCTAGTTATGGCAAGGTCCTTTACTGTTGGATCCTGAGATCTGGCTCTGTTAACAACATGTGCTGTACACACTAGTGTATGCCCTGCTGCTAAAATCAAACCACTGTGCACGTTCCCAGCTGTTACGGCTCTCCTGCAGAGGCACAGTAAATGCCAGCACTGTGTGTCCTTTTCAGGTGAAGGTTGTGAATGAAGACCTCTATCGAAAAGCCTTTGAGGAAATAGTCCGCTCCCTGGATAAGCAGGAGAATGCCAACATTCCCTCGGTGACCCTCTCCCAGAGAGAGGTAGGGTATGTTCGTGTGCTGTGACTCGATGGAGACACTGAACCGCCCCAGAAGACCCCAGAAGCGTATTCCGGTGGTAGAAGTGTATTGGGTGGATTCTAGACCCAGGGTCTCTTCCAAAGAAGCAGAACACTTTGACTTCCAGCTGTTCTTTGTTTACAAGGCCTAGAAATAGTTGTTTCTGTCTAGCTGCAGGTAAATTCCATTCCCAGCACTAGGCTGAAACGTAGGGCGTGCTACTCCCTGAGGTGGGGAGTAGAGAGAGTAAAAGGTTACTTTTTGGCCCTTGCTCTGACTTGTTTGAAGCATAAAATGTAAAATCTGAAGGGTTTGGAGAAGGTCACAAAACTGGCGTGTTGGGGACTAAAAAGATAAGCAAATGAGGCTACAGCTATCTTACCTTCAAGTTTCATTGAGGCTGTTTGAGGGAAGCATTTGTTTTCAAGGGCCCACTGATGCAAATGACTTTAGCATACAGGGTAACAAAATGTAATCCTATGTAATCCTGGAAGAGACAGGGTGTGGGAGCAGGAGGGTTAATCTGGGTATCACGCTGCTTAATGATTAAACCAGGGGACAGGAATTGCTGAAGGTGCTTGGCGAGGTGGAATTGGCTGATGATGTTGACTGACATTTGTTTCTAGTTCCATTTTGAGGACGTTAAATACATGCAGCTGCAGGTAGAGAAGTTTACAATCCACAATGGACAAGTGCCCTGCCATTTCGAATTTATCAGCAAACCAGATGAGAAAACCTACTGCAAGGAGTGGTTGATTGCTAATCCCAGTAAGGGCTTTCTGCTATCAGGTGAGCTCCTCCTTGTTTGTCTCATGTTAATGAGCTAAAATTCCCACCTTCTGGCTTAGTTCTGTCTGCTATTTTGAGAATGCTATGCCTCTTTGCAGGCTTATTGGTTTAATACCTTTTTTTTAACTGTGTGTGGGTTTTTTTATCATCTTTTGGCAGATGCTAAGATCACAATTGAGTTGGAGGTGTTTGTTAATAAATCAACAGCTACACACTTAAACTCTGGAGAGGAAAAACTTGAAGATATCTTGGTCTTGCATCTTAACAAGGGAAAGGATTATTTTCTATCTGTAACAGGCAACTACTTGCCAAGTTGCTTTGGGTCTCCCATTCATACGCTGTGTTACATGAGAGAACCGATCCAGGACATGTCAGCAGAATCCATTCGGAAACTTGTAAGTTAAAGACAAGATTCCCTTCGTAATGTGTGAGAACCATTAAAATTAGATGTTAAGCCTGTTTATTGCTAAAGAGCCTTCTTCCACTTCCCTGGTCCGTAGTCTGAGAATGCTGATACAGCCTGTGCTCCCCAGCGCACCATCTTCACACTTTGCATTAGTTCTTCACGTGGATGAACCAGCCCATTTCACATAGAGAGCATTGAAAGTGAGATCCCATTGCTCTGTCTGCACATTTAAAAAAGGTGTGCAACTTCTGAATGTAGACCTTTTCCCTGGAGCCCTTGGCTTTCTCCGCATCAAATGGAGATGTGTGTGTATGTGTGAGGCTTGATGTAACATTTCCATAGAACTGTGTGTACATGAAGTGTGTTTATGAGAGCAGCTTGTTTCTTCTGTCTGGACTTTTGATATAAATGTGCCTGTTATCCTAGTCTTGTATGAAGACTGGGGGGTGAAGCTGCACAGTTTCTTAATTCTCAGGTATAAGCTCTGTGAAGCACTTTTGCAGAGTTGATGAAAAACTTGGCTAGCTACCTGTTTTGCTTTGTTTTGTTTTCCCCAACACCTCTCTTTCTCAGACCCTGATGCCACTAGAATCGAGTGATGAAGTTGTTCAATCTGAAAAGCCTATGGACATTCCAAAAGAGCTGTGGATGATGGTGGATCACTTGTACCGCAATGCTTCCCAGCAGGTTGGCAGCAGATAATTTGTTTGTGTTAGGTTTAGTTTTGAAGAAGATACTGGTAATGGCAGTTATTGCTAACTGTGGACATGGCCAGTGGTAAAAAGAGATAAAGGACATCTGTGCTAAGTGATGCCGGTACCCCGGGTTGCACTGTTCTGTGATGGTGGCCTTGTCTGTGTGTGGCGTGCGTCAGCAGCTGTCCTTCTGCATTCTCTCTACTGCAGCGCCACGGCCTTCCTGGAGCTGCTTGTGGTGGGATTTGTGCTGATAACTACCCATTTGGAGAGATTTTGCCAGCCAGATTATAATGACATTGCTCTATGTACCCAAATAACTTTTCTTTTTCTTGAGACTGAAAGATGGTCTGCTTTGCAGGAAGACCTGTTTCAGCAGCCAGGCCTCAGATCTGAGTTTGAGCAAATCCGAGATTGTTTGGACAAAGGAATGCATGACACCCTCCGTATCCTTTCAGACTGATGTCTGGTAAGGCCCACTGTGCATTAGAGATCAAAGCTGAAAAAGATTTTATCAGTCTTCTATGCTCTGCCGTGGTTTTTAAATTACCCTCTCTCATCTTGGGGTAACCAAGATCTGCAGTTCCTCATTCCTTGCTACTCTTTGTGATCAGTACGAATTAATACCTCTGCTAAGTCCTTCGACGTTGATTAATGATTGTTGATCAGATGTGTCTGACTGCCAGTGAAAACAGCTTGTTATGTGGAGTCATGTGATTTAACGCAAAGCTGTGAACAATAGGAGGAGTCCTTGGAGACCTAAGCAAAGATTAATGTTTCAGCAGAAATATGACCCAAATAAATCACGCTGTGCTTGCCTCTTCCTTAACTGCCTGTGGATCAGTTGGCAGCAACCACTCGGTAGCAGAGGCCCTGCTGCTCTTCCTGGAAAGCCTGCCGGAGCCTGTCATCTGCTGCAGGTTCTACAGCAGCTGTCTGGAGAGTGCCAGCAACTACCCACTGAGCAGCCAGGTATCGCCGGCTTCGCTGCCAGTGTTTCTGCAATTCTGGAGGGAGGGGAGGCAAACTGTTTTATGCCAGACCAGTAACAGGCTTTTGCTCTCAGAAACTTCGTCATCTGATAATAGACAGGATCTACAACTGGTGCTTCTTGGTTATTAGGAGCTGTTAGTATTTGCAGACAGGGTGATGTTGGTAGTAGATAAAGCTGCTAAGCCATTGCCAGGTCTTCAATATAAATGGGTTTTTTTTCCCCTTCCTCAGATTATCTCTAACCTGCCAGCATGCCATAAAAATGTATTTCAATATCTAATGGCATTTCTACGAGAACTACTGAAAAATTCAGGGAAAAACCATTTGGATGTGAATATTCTTGGTAAGGCGAGCAAAATAACTGTTCTGTTCAGAGGGGCTTTGCAGTTTGTATATCAAAACACATTTCTCCAAAGTGAGTGCTGTCATGGCCTCTACTGTTTTGAAGCATTTAATAATGAGCAAATGGTCCATAGAACGACAGTCGTTGCGGTCGCCTAAAAAAAGCTGTGAAGCGACTCAGAGTTGTGGGTCGCCCCACGGTGAAGCCAGGCCTCTCGCTTTGACTGCTGGGGGTTGGTGGAATTACCCTGTGTCCTGCTGCTCACGGGCTCTTACCGTATGTCTCTGTGGCTTTTTTTTTTTTTTCATGCAGCTAGTATATTTGGCGGCTTGTTACTTCGACCTCCTCCTGGACATCCTACACCTGATATAACTGAAAAGAAGAAAGCTCAGCAATTTATCCATCAGTTCCTCTTGAGAGAAGACAATTTACCATGAATTTCAGATGCAGCTAATCTGATTTTTAGATATCAAATTACTGTAAAAATATTTTGTTGTACAGTATACTGGCTTTTTTTTTATTATCACAGTATTTTATACAATCTATTGCTTTTGAAGGCACAGATCAGGCAGTTTGAATCAGGTGTCACTTTACAAGCTGTAAAGTGTGTGAGGTATCTAAATAAGCTGTATGTAGACAAACAAAAATATAAAAGCTGATATTTACACTTTATTTTATTTAACTTGTATTAAACCTAAGAATTTTTAAGTACTTGTTATTTAAATAAAAAGATCTCTGTGCAAATCCAGCCTATCTGCCCATTTTTGATGTTGGCTAGTTTAGACTCTTGGTTTGTTGTAAGCTTTTTCATGTAGCAATAGGACGAGGGGTGATGGCTTCAAACTGGAAGAGGGGAGACTTTATATAGATATCGGGAAGAAATTTTTCACCCGAGGCTGGTGAGTCCCTGTCCCAGAGAAGCTGTGGCTGCCCCGTCCCTGGAGGTTCAAGGCCAGGTTGGACGGGGCTTGGAGCACCCTGGTGTGGTGGGAGGTGTCCCTGCCCAGGGCAGGGGGTGGGACTGGATGAGCGTCGAGATCCTCCCAACCCCAACCCGTGTATGATTCCAAGTCACGTTGTAGGAGGCCTGGAACAGCCCTCTTCTGCTGTTTAATACCGTGTCTCGGCATTACATGAATCGTTCTGTGGTTGTCTGCTCTGTGTAACTCCTCCAGCCCTCGCAGCCCTGTGGACTGGAGATCCAGTGGAGGTGGGGGACTGGTCTGCAAGAAAACGGCTTATTTGAAAAACAGGCGCTTGCTGGTGCTGCTGATGGTGGGAAGGGCGTGGGGGAGAGGCGAGCGCAGCCGTGAGGCGCAGACCTGCACCCCAGGGGAGCCCTGCGCTCCCGAGTATCGCGTGGAAGGGTTTGGTGTCCGTCTGTCCGTCCGTCTGCCACGGGGGCGCCTGCGGCTGGTGGCAGCTGCTGCCTGACTCGTCGTGCGGGGAGCCGGAGGCGTCCTGAAAATGCCGAGGTAAAAATGGGGCTTCGAGGAGAACTTGCCGTAGCTTTGTGTGCTCTAAACCTGTGCCAGCCCTGGGAGAAAGGGCTGGTTTTCCACCGTGTCACTGTACTTGGGCGCTATACACCTACTCGGACACTGGCTGGGCCACGGGTGCGCTGCACGGCCCGGGGCCTGTTCCTCTGGCGCGGCCGCCCCCGTCCCCGCCCGCTTCCGGCGCCGGCAGCGCGCCCTCCCGCGCCCGGGTCCCCCTCTGCGCGCTGCAGCGCCGGGAGCGGCCGGG
>VZSF01010690.1:108791-130277 GCA_013398295.1 Chionis minor
CGCCCCGGGGCCGGGTGGGCGGCCGGGGCCGCGGGGCACCTGCCCGGCGTCCTGCGAGCGGAGCAGGGGCCCGGGCGGGGCAGAGCCGCCTGACCCGCCGCCGCCCGTCCTTGTGTTGCAGATGAGTCGTTCCGGTGTAACCGCGCGGTATCGCACTGAGGGGCCGTGAGCCATGGGGGAGAATAGTCCCGAAGGCAACATTATCTACTATGAAGTGGAGGAAGACGATTTAACCCAAGATGACAATATGATGAGGTTTGCCGATAAAAACGGGCTGGTTTCTTCATCGTCTGGGACGGTCTACGATAGGACAACTGTTCTAATAGAGCAGGACCACAGCGTGCTGGAAGATGATGAGGATGAAGGACAGTGTGGTGATCACTTGCCTTTTTTACCGGAGGGTCATGAAGAAGGATTTCATTTAATAGCAGATCATGAAGGAATGTCCCAGGGTTATGTGCAGCATATTATTTCTCCAGATCAGATTCACCTAACAATAAATCCTGGTTCAACTCCTATGCCAAGAAATATCGAAGGAGCAACGCTCACTTTGCAGTCTGAATGCCCAGAAACTAAGCTTAAAGAAGTAAGTGGCTAAATATGATTCTGAATCTTACACCTGCTGTGAGAGCTTTTCATCTGGTGATCTTAGAGATTTTGGAAATCTGTTTTTCTAAAGCTGTTCGGGAGGTAGGCAGAAGTTTCCCTTGTTCTTAAAGGTTACTGTATAGTGGAGTGAATTATACTCCATTAAATCTGCTGTTACTTTTAGCGATGTTAGTGGTTTGTGCTGATAATGGGCAGTTTCCCACAGTCACTTATGGGTCGGCAGCAAAGCTGTGAGTGTCATCAGTTTTCACTTTCTTGTGAAGCAGCCAGAAAGTGCTTTTTGACATGTGGTACCGCACTAGATAGCAGGAGAATATGGTACTGTAAATGCATTTATATTTGTCGCTTATGTGATTTTAGTGGTCTTTTCTTTTTCTTTTGGTTGGGCAATTATTTCTTGAGTTCAGAGATAACTAAAAAGATCAAACTCTGTTATGCTGTGATTAATCACGTTCTTGAGAAGAGTGCATCCAAGTTGCAAGTTAAATTGTTGGCAGTAGTTAAAGTATGGAGCTTAAGATGCCAAGCTTAAAATTACTTGTAGTTTTATTATGTCGCTCTCAGTGAAACTGAGAAGACAATAAGGGAAGCTTTAAACTACTGGTTTTCGTATTTTGAAAGTTTGTCAGCTTACACGTTTAAAGTAGCGATGGCTTTTAATTCTGTTTCCCTAATGAATTCTACCTGCATGAGAAGTGGTGAGGGCTTGTACAGACTGACTCTGGATTCTTGCTTTTTAGGCACAAAAGCAATTCAAAGTTGACTGAAATGCCAACACAGGGACAGCTTTGTGCTCCTTTTTTGGCCCTTCTGAGTTAAATAAGGGATGATCCATACAAGTGTCTGTGCTAGTGACAGTGGGAGTAGTATCAACTACTTGTGTAACCGATATTCACTGTAAGAGAGAATTGCAGCCCTTGCTGAGAAAGGAAGCTGGGTTTGAACGCTCTGAATAATTTAGATTAGCAGGGAACCTTCATTATCACTTGCTTGGCAGTGAGGAAACAGGGCTGCAGGAGGTCAGCTCTGCGATTGTGAAACTTCTGGACTGAGGTCTGTTGAATGAGCTCAGTTGTTATTCATATTAGTAGGTGCTGTATTGTACCTTCTTAGCTGCTAAAATATTTAGTTTTTGTATGTCAGTCATATCAGTACTTTCTTTTCTCTTTGCAGGATAATAAAATTGCAATCTGTAGTGTCTAAGAAGAGTGTGTACTAGCTAAACAGGTGTTGATGACTACACAGCAATTAAACTGATTTTGTTTCTTCATCACTCCTTTTCAAAAATGCTTGCAAGACCCAGAATTTCCTAGTGAAATACTTTATCTAAATTTATTTTCCATTTCTTGAATTAATTTTTGGGGTGGAGGGTGAGATGGGGTTACGCTATAGTTTGAGTGCAGTGGAAATAAGCCCTAAGCACGCGTGATACTCTTCCATCTTATAAAAGCCCTTTTTGTCCTGCTGTTTCAAATGTGTGATAAGTTGTCTGGAGATGGGGAGGGGAAAGCTCTAAAACTCCTGAATATCTGGCTCATCTCTCAAAGTCGGCAGTCCAGGTCTTTGCTGCTTCCGAAACATCTGTAGCAGTTCTCACATTTGAGAACTGTTTTATTCAGGTCAGTCTTAAAACATTTATGAAGCAAAAGAGGGTTTTATGCTTCATTAACTACCTTTAACTTCCTTTTGTTATGTTGTACTTCTCTTGCTATAATTCTGTCTGTAAGAATAAATGTGATTATAATATTCCATTTCAAATTCATTAATTTTTTTTTTTTTGTCCAATGATGACATAGAAAAATATAGCAATTTAAGGGGAATCTTGTAAACTCAAGATGAGTTAAATGCAAACTGAGAAGCTTAAGTAGACTTTGGCACGGTGTGTCAGGCTCAGCTTTTGCCAGTCTTGTTGATTATTGGATGACTAGTTCCTACTGGTAAGGTAAATGCTTAATTAAGACTCATTTGTCTTCCCTTTGGCAGTCTCCTTGGGAGAGATAGCACGCTGTCCTTTGCAAAAGCCTCTGCTGGGCAGCCACAGCCTTTGTCTTCAAGGCAACTTGTTTGTGTAGGCTTCATGTCCTAACAGTCTGCGGTTTTTCCTGTTGCTGCCATGTTTCTTTTTCGTCATTGCTTGGTATGGTGATGGTCTTGACTACTTGCTGCTGTAGCTGCAAGTCTTTTGTGGTCAATATCTGCATAATTTTATGTGTATAATCAGCGCTTATTTGATACGCTGATGTTCCTAATGTGAAAAGAGAATTAAAGGCTTTGCTGTTTTACAGAAAGTTTTATTTTGCTTAGAACATGGTGGAAGTATTGCTTCTGTCTGCAGTATCCTTTTCAGAGTAATTTGTGAAATAAAGATTTGGCCTTTGAGAGAGGGGGGAGTGTTGCAGGGCCTTTGTCATAGTTCAGGCCATTAAACTGAAAGTGTTACTGCCCTCTTCCTTTAAATATGTGCATTGGCAGCTAGGAACCAAATCCGTGATCTATAATTAGTATTCTTCTCTTTCACTTTCTAGACCTAAATATAAATACCTAGAAAGCTTAACAGACACCTCACTTGACTTTTTAGGTATTTCATGCCTGTGTTGAATTGATTGTGTGTTATGGGAAGTACTGTGGAGAATGTCTTGTAATGCAATATGTAAAATGTTAATTTCCAGCAACCTTAAAACTCTAATGGGGAACATCTCCTTCAGTACTGATACGTAAATGGTACTGAATCTGATGACCCCTGGTGAAGGTAACGTACCCCTTCTTGACTAATAAAATGTACCTTCTGACCTTCTGTCTGTGTTTTATCAGGCTGTGCCGTTGTGTTTTGGCTGACTCAACACAACCAAACTTCTTAATTATGTTGTAACTGTATTGTGATACTTAGATGTTTATTGATAACTTTTACGTAATTTGAACTACAAATTAAGGACAGGTTGCTTTACAGTGAAATTACTGCTTCCTCCTCTGTAATGCTCTTCCTCTAATGATGTTAAGTGGCTGGGTAAAAAAGTGAAGACTTCCAAAATCTCTTCCTCTTCAAGTTACTGTTGGTCCTATCATGTAGGTCACTTGTTCAATTTAAACACTTGATGTTTTTCATCTTTTGTCTTTTTACTGTCTTGTACAAAATCAAGGGAGAATCAGAGGCAAACATTAACAGCTATTTGTGGTGTAGTGCACCACTGCCATTGCTTTAGCACACATGTGTTTCTTGACTAGCGAATCTGTAGTAAGTTAATGCTTTATAGTAAACCTTGGATCACAGGAGGAAAAAGATTTAGTGAGAATTTGCTCTGTATTGTAATTTTCATGGTAGGCTGTCAAGTTATGAGTCCAAACGTGACATTTTCTTACATGTTCTCATACGAATTCATCACATTTCCTGTTCTTAGGGCAGCCTAGGTAACTAGTGTCTATAGAAATAAAGGAAAAACAGTGTATCTTAAATAAAATACTGTATTAAGAGAAATTGAAGTAATATCTCCTAACTAGTTGGGGTTTTTTTTAGATTATTTAAAGCTATTACAGTGAAGTGTAGACTAGGTCTTCTTCCCCATCCCTTTTATAAAAACAAAATGCCACAAGCAAATCCACTGTGTCCTTTGTTAGATGGGAGTGTAGTGAGGATTGGAAGAGGTGGGCCTTCAACAGGGCAAGATACTCGGACAAAGTTTTTGGGAGTTGGCAATAAGGCTTCTGCACTGTAGTTTTTAGTAAGCCGTTTAGTATGGGTAATTTTCTCTTGGTCTTACTGGGACAAAATAGTTTCTTAAACTTGTTCTTTCTCCATCCTCTGTAATTTCTGCTATGCTTTCCTCCCCACTGTATTTTGCAATAGCTAAGTATTTTTTGTGGTAGTTACAATTCCGTGGGTTAATGTTGCTTCTCACCTGTCATGTGGCAGTGGAAAAGCATGGAGAACTGTTTCCTGGATGTGTAATTGTCTGCATTTGTTCAAGTCTGCATTTGAGAGTAAAGTTTCTCCCTGGATCAATCGAGTAGTAAGATAAGTGTTTATAATAAATAGCTTGGAAAACTCATCTCCATTTAGCAATAAGGTGTTAACATCAAGTATACATAAGAGGCAGGAACTGAATTCAATACTAGCCAAAATAAAAACTACTGCTAGTTGTTTTATAGTTGTCTTATGTCTTTCTGGCTTTACAGTTATGATAGTTCTGTGCTCCGCGAACGATCTCTTGTATGTCTAACCTGCTTTAATATTCTCCAAATACTAAGATTTTATCAAAGGAGGGTGAAGGTAAATGCCAGACTATTGATACCAACGAGAGACTACAGATTGAGACTACACAAGAGATTGCTCAGATTTTATAAAGCTTTCTTGAAGGAGTCCTACTACCAATTTTGTCCCCAGCAAATTAGGTTGGAAGCAACTGAGAGACTATATATTTTTCTTTTCTCTTTCGTTATGGAGAGCCATCTAGAACCCAAATTATACCTGGTATGACATTGTGCCAGGGTAGAATATGGCCACAGTGTTTCCTGGGAAGCTGTTGGGATGGTGCGTTCAGTTAAGTGCAGTCCCTGCTGGTACTGAAGCTCGTTTCCCAGGATGCCCTTATTCTGCCATGATCTCCTGGAACGGCAGAGCCTGCGCCTGAGTAACCTGGTGGTTGTGGCCCCGATGTGTGCCTTGGTGCTGCTGTAGACCCTAGTGCTGTAGTTGCTGTTACGAAGGCCTGAAACCTGTATATGTAGGAAGAGGAGTGAAGGCATGCGGTGAAACATCCTTTGGGTGCCTTGCTGAAGGATCCAGTAGGCATGTTCCTTAGAGGCAATGCTGAGTGCAGGTGGCTCAAACTGGCACTCTTGAGGGCTGTTAATTCGACTATTTGAGAAACAGAACCTGAAGGTGTGTACCTCCCTCTGAACATTACAGCACTGGTACGGTCTTCAAAACTACCAGCAACCGTTAGCATAGTAAATAATGTGTTCCAGATCCTGTCAACTGTCCTTATTCTTCACCATTGTAGTAACTGAATGGGAGGCAACTTCTGGACAAAACATAAATGTGTTTCAGGGAGCCATTTAGAGATCTCATAGTGGTTTTACTGAGGACCCATTGTTTCTTTCATTTATTTGATGTTACACAAAGCATTAATCAAATTAGTTGTTTTATGGAAGGATAAAAAATAGTTCTTAATTAGGCACACCAAGAATGATGTGTTTTTGATGTTACTCCTGATAAACTTGTCTATGTAAATTCCTGTCATTCTGAGAGGAGGATGACTTCAAATAAAGTGATTTTATACTTACCTGACAATAGATAAAGGCATCCCGTGTTATTCTGTTCTCAGCTTCCAAGCTGTGGTAGTAAAGAGCCGTGATTATCAAATGCTCTTTTTTGATGAGTGTGTATAAAGAAGAAAAGAACAGTTGTTGAGTTGTGTGATGGGTAGAAACCTCGAAGTGTTATGTATGGGTTCATCTGGTTCTCCTGGTATCAACCCCCAATTCAGTATCTGGTTTTTTTGGAGACAGTCTGCAGCCTTTTCTAAGCAATAATGCTAGGTACTGTGAGATAGGTGCTTTGTGCCTTGGAAAAGAGGAAAATTGCTGGTTTATGCTCTGCTGTATTACCTTCCTGATGAGTTGTTAGAATACTAAATCTGCAGGTTCCTGCTCCAGTGCTGGGAGTTTGCGTTGCCTTTCTAAACATTTCAAAATCAACATCTTTTGGAATACTCTTCTACTTCTTGCCTGCTAACCATGAAGTCTTCTCTTGGGCTCAGTAGTCATTTTTAGATGATAAGGTGTCTCACCTGCAACAGCCAAATGCAAGCTGTCAGCCTGATAATTAATGTTGAAGGTAAATTTATTCAAGCATATCAGGTGGCTTATTTCTTATACTTCGTAAGGGAATGAAATGTAAGTGTTAATGACTTGAATGCTGGAAGCTTCTACATGGTCTCTATCTGCCTGTTGCAGAGGCTCGGAAGGCTGCAAAATGAAGTTCAGTGATCTGGATAGCTGGCTGAGAAATCTCTCATCTTTTGGTGTAACGCACCTTGTTTGATTCATTACACTTCAGGCATTGACTATTTCAGTAAACACAGAAGAGAATAACAACGCACAACGGAGGCTGCATTTGAGATAAAATTTAATAAATGGCCTAATGGTTAGACCATAGGAGATGGTGAAAACTATAGTTGTTACTCAAGGTGTTAATGGGAATTCAGCACACAGGGCAGTGCTTTTTGAGGGTCAGGTTGTAAAAGTAGTTTTCCTTGTCTTCCTTCTCCACAAGTAAGTAGCTCTGCTAGAAGCACCTGAGTGAAATGCAGATGGGAGTAGTGGTTAGGTTTGATAGCCTCTTAGTGTCCTTTCCAAGTACTTTATCAGATTTTTAGCTAGAAACATTTAATATTATGTTTCTCCTTTTCCCGTCTCTTCTATTAGATTACTATTCTTCTGTAAGGTCAGCCTGCTTTCCAATGTGTGCCACTTCTTCCTCACATACTGCAGCAGAAATACTAAGTTATGTGATAAACAGCTTTTCTCTTTTTTTTGCCTTTGGGGTCAAAGTCTATTCTGTGGTCTTTGATGTTTAACTGCAGTTTTACCCTGTCTGGATTCAAGAAATGCGTAAAAATTACTAAG
Source organism: Chionis minor (assembly GCA_013398295.1). Lineage (NCBI taxonomy): Eukaryota > Metazoa > Chordata > Aves > Charadriiformes > Chionidae > Chionis > Chionis minor. The sequence goes on from VZSF01010690.1 coordinate 116,025, forward strand.
TATGCAGCATTTTGTCTCTTAGGTTAAGAGATACCAGTGCACCTTTGAGGGCTGCCCACGCACCTATAGCACTGCCGGAAACCTGCGCACTCACCAAAAGACGCATCGTGGGGAATACACTTTTGTCTGCAATCAAGAAGGCTGTGGCAAGGCTTTTCTTACCTCCTACAGCCTCAAAATCCATGTTCGAGTGCACACTAAGGAAAAGCCGTTTGAATGTGATGTGCAGGGCTGTGAAAAGGCATTCAATACACTGTACAGGTAGGAGGTCTCTGCCTGTTTCTCTTGTAGATGTGGCTGTTGCTGTTTTGCAAGTTGCACGTGCTTTTTGTTTGTGTCCGAATACAATTGTTATGCTTTTTCCAGGTACAGATATGAATATAAACCCCCCAAAATGTGGAAATGCTGTTGCAAGAGTAGGATGACAGAACTTATCGTGACATACTTAGCTTACTTATATTACAATAGTATTGAAGATGCTGCACAAACACAAGGAATTCTCAGATTTGCTTGAGGACTTCAGAAGTGATACCAGTTACTCCCATAAACTAGTTACCTGCAATTCAGAATAAGTTAAGCCTTTGATCTTGTCCTGCACATTTGAATGAATGGCTTGCTTGCCTCAGGTAGGGGCTGTCTAGTACAAGTCATATGAGGTTTGGGGTTTTTTGGCATGCTTTTTAGGTTGAAAGCACATCAGAGGCTTCACACAGGGAAAACATTTAACTGTGAATCAGAAGGCTGCAGTAAATACTTCACAACGCACAGTGACCTGAGGAAGCACATTCGAACACACACAGGAGAAAAGCCATTTCGGTAAGATGCTGGATGGCAATTTTTACTTCTGTGGGACTTGTGTAATAGGCCACCTGTGTCAAAAGGCAGCTGTTGCTGTCCTGGATGAAAAGCTGTTCTCATGAGAAGAAGGTGACGGCGGCCAGCATCTGAGCATGCTTGTTCTGGCGCTTCCTCAGTTGCCTGTAAAAGTGGGTGAAATGACTGTCTTCAAAGACAAGAATAGTCAAGCTCTATTTTTAAATGTAAATGGGTGCCACTCTGAGCACATTTTTAAAACATGCTGCTGCTTCTCTGCTGTCGTGGAGTGATTATTCTGTGAAGTAGGCCACCCCCAAATGCTGACTTCATGCTTGCATTTTAACATCCTGTTCTGATCCCTGGGGTAGTCCGTGTAGCATACATAGCAGCTGTTGGGAGATGGAGATTAGCGTTAGGCCTGCTTTTCAGAGTCCTGGGACTGCTGCAGTGCGTGATCTAAGGCTGTAACTAATGCATCAAAGAAGTCTGATGCTAACTCTTCTGTGATGCCTCATTCAGGTGTGAACATGACGGCTGTGGAAAGGCTTTTGCTGCAAGCCATCACCTTAAAACACATGTTAGGACACATACTGGTAAGTCCTAAGGGTTTGTTTTTTCTTTAATTGAGCTTATTCCGTTTATACTAACTTAAAATCCTAATGTGGATCTATACTTACATATAATATGTGGGCGATGCCAAGCTGAGTGGTGCAGTTGATATGCTGGAGGGAAGGAATGTCATCCAGAGGGACCTTGAGAGGCTGGAGGAGTTGTGCCTATGTGAACCTCGTGAAGTTTGACCAGGCCAAGTGCAAACTCCTGTACCTGGGTCAGGGCAATCCCAAATATTCCATTTATGCACTTCTGTTTATGCTTGACAGGTCTTGAATTTCATTAACACATTCACAAATGTATCGGTAATCATGCATAAAAATTAAGTGTTGTGTTCTTGTCTCAGTTCATGTGGTAAAATGGAAGCTTTTACTCGCAAGACTCCCAAGAATGCTGAATGTGTGGAGTGGCATTAAACAATATTGTTTGTATAAAATATTATCATTCTCCTATAAGCTTTAAAAGTACGTGTCTCAGATAATGTTTGTAAGTTTTGTTATATGTGTTTTTTGCTGCCTATAGGGGAGAAGCCCTTCTTCTGTCCCAGTAATGGCTGTGAGAAGACTTTTAGTACACAGTATAGTCTCAAGAGTCACATGAAAGGTCATGAGAAAGGACATTCCTATAATGCACTTCCCAATAACAATGTGTCTGAGGTCAGTAGCACTTCTTCCTAAGGCTTCTGTGTTAGGTGGGTATAAAACTGTACTTTGGGGAAGAAATTACTTAGTTTGTAGCTTGTTCTAAAGTTACAAATTTTAAGGCTGGGATTTTCAAAGGGAATTGTAACTCCTTGGTGCCCTGTCTCCCATGAGGAACCCCCTGAGTGCCTCTTTTTGAACCGAGCATTCAATATCAATTCTGAAGCAGCTGGCATTCAAGCTGGCAGTGTAAGGTTTGTCCTTATATGCTGTGTTTGCAGTGTGCTGATAGTAAACAGAGGGATCAGTGTATCTGAAACTTCCAGCGTGCAATTTGGTTACCAAGTTTTATTTAGAAAAGCTCATCTAAATTTGTCTATTCATTTTAATCATGTTAAAATTAACACTTGGGCTACTGCTGCTTTAATGAGTATGCCACATACTGATACGCGTTTATAAGTAATTATACATATCATGCTTTCCTTATAGATTTGTATTTTTCAATCGATACCATGTAATAAGCATGTGAAGTAAAATAAATACTAACTGTTAAGGTTAATTTTTTTTATTTTCTGTAGGCTGATTTGTTCCAGTGCTCATTTAAAATTCCAGGTTATTTAATTTTTTTGAAGTAGTGTGAAAGAGATGTTATGAATCCTTGTTAACTACTAAATATGCTTAGTAACGTTGCTCCTTTGATTTATTCTAAAAATTAATTTAAAACACTTATGACACTATTTTTTTAATATGTAGCTGAACTTATTTTTTCTTCTTTATAGGATACAAACCACTCGCTTTGTCTGAGTGACTTAAGCCTCATATCAACAGATTCAGAACTGCGGGAGAACTCTAATCCAGTGAGTTACTGTCCTGGAATTGCCTCACCCATAGTTTGAGTTTTTGCTTTTTTCTGGCAATGTGCTTGTCCTGTCGACTAGAACACAGCAGATTAGAAATGTATGGCTGGTTGCTTCTGTTTCCCTTGTTCAGGCCTCCAGCATGTTCTGCTTTAGGCTTTCATTTTGCCAGTGGAGGAGATGTATGTATTCTTTTCCAGAATAAGTGACTTCAGATAGAAGGTTTTAGATGTACCGAATACTGCTTTTTTTGTGTGTCTTGTGGCAGTTTGCAGGACGAAAAATGTGTTAAGCCCCATTAAGCCTGTGAATATGACATCTTACTGCTGTCCTTTTTGGAATGTTGGAACAAAAATATAAACATTCCTGCCTAAAAGCAGAATAACCAAGTGAAAGAGAGGGATTTTCCTCCAAATTATGCAGTGCTTTATTCAACCTGTTTTTAAAGGCCCTCCATCTGATTTTGTAATAATGTTCTTGCTTATTGATAACTGTTGACTGATGTTAAATTTTACATAGAGGAAAATTATATATGGTGAAACAGTGTCATTCTCTTGTGCTTCGATGTGGAAGCAGTATGCAGCTTTTTAATATATTCTGTTCCTAGAGCAGTGTGGGTGACAGTAATGCAGAGTCCAGGATATAATCTAAATCGAGCTATTTTGTTTCTGCTCCAGAAAAGGTTTCACAAACAGCTAAGAACAAATTAATGTCGGTTTCTGTTTGTAACAGAGCATTACAAGAAATAAGGGTTAAACAAAGTATGGATGCAGAAGAAAATATTTTACTTTTGAGGGATGTATTTATTTTTGTAAGGATTTGCTCATTATGTTGATAGATTTGATAGCGGGTAGTGAAAGCTAAGTGGTGTTTTACACTGGATAAGTGAAATGTGTTGCCTTTCCTGGAGGTGGCTGGTTAATTGGCGTGCTATTTCTGACATTCGTACGCAGCTTGACTGGGATTTGTGCAAAGTTCATGGAGACCCGAGATGCAACATTGTCTGACGTTGTCCTGTTTATTTTCTATTTGGCAGACACATGGACAAGACCTTAGCACAATCTCACCAGCGAGCATCTTTGAGTCTATGTTTCAGAGCCCAGATCATACTGCAAATCAGGATGACTCTCAGCAGACAGGTACAAATTGTATACACGCTATTTTAAGAGAGCTTTTTGACAGTTTTCCCCCTCTGCATGCATGCACTTAGTTCAGCATTTCACACTGAAGATGACTACCCCACATAACTCTGAATAGCAAACAGAACTTTAACTTCAGTGTTGAAACTCTTTTGTGTTGAAATGCATTGTATTCACAGATGGTGTAGCGCTCAGACAGTGACAGAGCAACTGGCTGTTTACAGCATGCTGTTGTACAATGCTGACACTGGTGCTCTTTGACTTTCCACATGAGCATTGTTTTCAAGCTTCCTCTCTTGACGTAGCTGCAAAAATCTGCTGATATAAAGGCTTCTTAGAGAGAGCTAATGAAGCTGATCGACCTGTGTGTAATATTCGGTGTCACTGGCTTCCTGAATTTGGACCTACTTTTAGGTTTCATTGCCTCGTGGCACGTGTTTTTGAGCACTAGTCTAAAGATGTGAAAGTGGTAATGCTTCACTTAGCAAAAATCCATCAGCTAGCTGATAAGTTCGTTGAGAAAGTTGTTTATTCAGATCGTATGAGAACTGATGTATTTATATTTTTTTCTTTGTTTATTTTGGCAGCTGCCTTGATTGAAGGTTTCAATGGCGATGCAGACTCAGTCACTGCTGTTCCGCCTTCTGCAGGAGACTCGGCGTCGTTGTCTCTTCCACTTGTACTGCAGCTTGGCATCTCTGAGCCTTCGCACTCAGCACTACAAGCCTCAGCAGCACCTGCTGCTCCCTCCTCTCTAGGAACCAGCTCACAGCAAGCTGCATTTGGAAATCCTGCAACTGTTTTACAATCCCCAGAAGTGCCTGTTCCTCACAGCACACAGTTTGCAGCCAGTCACCAAGACTTCCTGCAGCACACTCAGACACCGCCACAGCCCATTGTACAAGGACTTTCAGTGGTTGCTGGGGCACCTGCCCCAACAGCATCAAGTGCCACTGAGCCCCTGCCAGCTGTCGTTCAGACTGTGCCTGTTGGTGCGAACTCTGTTCTGACCAGTAATCCGACTATAACAATTACTCCTTCTCAGAGCACCACTATTCTGCAGTCCAGCATTGTCATGGGAGAGCAAAACTTGCAATGGATATTAAATGGTGCCACTGGTTCTCCGCAAAGCCAAGAACAAATGGTTAGTATATCGGTGCGGCTTTGAAACAGCTTGAACCATCCCTCTTCCTCCTAGAGCCCTTGCTTTTGAAAAGGGTGGGGATCAAACCTGGAATTGTGAGATACAAACCAGGATGCAGTATAAACGTGTCACCAATGCAGCCCCTGAAATAGATAGAAAAATAAATAGAAAATAGATAGAGAAATCCAGGGTGCAGAAAGATCTTGCTTGCTTCTTTTCCCCAATGACAGACTTCTCACAACAGGTATCGGCGTGGTTCGTCCGGGACAGTGCACCACATGGCCTAGAATATATGTGGGGTTTAATCTATTACTTCTGACAAGTAGAAGCACAAAAAAAACCTCTTTAAAGTTTGTGTTACACATTTTGTAAGCTGTCTCTTCCTGATATAGCCTGATAAAGATAACAAAAGTTTTCTGGGAAAACAGAATGTTTCTCATCCTCCAGTAAATCTGGACAGCTGAGACTTCAAGTGTTTTATTTTAAGAATACTGTTGCTATCTTTAGACATTCTTGGTTGCAAATAGTCAAGAGTGAATGGCAGCAGGTACAAGCCCTATGAGCAAGCACAGCACTTCTTTTAAGAATTCAGTCATTCAGTTGTCAAAAACACGTGTTAACTGTGTTAGCTGTGTTAACCAGCATGCAGTGGGGAGGGTGATTACTTCCCGTTTTTAGGATTACTGAAATAATACTCTTAGTTTTGGGATAGCCAGAACATAGCCCAGAACCAAGCTAAATCTTGTATTTTTTTTAATTAATTTTTACTGTGTGTGCTCTTCGGAATGGTGTATGGCTGTTTCCATTGATTGCAGCTGTTTAGAATTTGAACAATAGAAATTTGCTTGGAATCAACTCACACTTTTTTTTTCTTCTTTAAAGCCACAAGTTCCAAAAGTAGTAGAAAAGGTTTTTTTTACCACTGCATTACCAGTAGCTGGCAACACAGGTAAGCTGGACACTGAAGTTGCTTTTTTTGTCTTTCTCTGGAGTACTGTTAGCTTGACCAGGATTTGTGATGATTTTATTGCTTGCAGAAATGTTGAAGACAATCCTTTGGGTTTTTTTGCCTCCCTGAGGTTTTAAGTGCAGTCTGCTGTAGACTTAAAGGTTTGTGCTGAGATCTGTCTAGTAGTAGTTTCTCTAGCAGCTTGTAAGATAATTGGGTTCACAAATCAGATCCAGTATTCATAACAATGCTATTTTGATGGAACTTAAGAATAAAAGACAGAAATGCAAGGACATAATTTGATTTTTTGTTCTTTTAAATGAAGATGTGAAATGGGCAGTAAACTAGTAAACTTAGTACTTCAGCAATTGTTTTTGGTATCTGAGATTCATCAAAATGATACACAGCTGTAGAAGTTCTGTTTCATACATGCTTCCTACACAGTGGTTTTATATTGCAAAGATGAATCAATCGGAGTCAAGAGAGATCAGGTAAGTTTAAAATTTAAATTTTCAAAAAGAAAGGAAGAGGGGCAAGTAGAGCAGCATAGGAAGAGTGAGGAGGAAGCACGACAAGCAAGATGGGAGAAGGCAGACTAGAGAAAACGAACAGGAAAATACCTGTGTTAGGCATCAAGGAGTAGAATTACTGGTGTAATGTTGTATCATCATCTTCAAAGATGGGTGCGTAGGGAATGGGGCATTTGAATGCTGCTCTTTATTGGATCTTATGCTGTAAAAATTACAATGATTGTCAGAAGAGACATACTGTGCTGTGGGGGGGAAAAAAAAAACGAATTTTTAGATCAGAATTCTAATACCTGGGTTCAGCCTGAACAGATTGCTCATCAACAGAGTACCTGCCACTTGTTTCTTATTTGTCATCTGCTAGAGGTATTAATTGTGCTTGATCAAAGTAACATGTAATATGTGCTGCAAGATGCATACAGTCTAATTTAACAAAGATGATTTGTCTCTCCCTGCTGTGAAATTATGTAGTTCCGTTGTGTTTTGTCTTTGTCTCACCTTCAGGAAATGCTGTTCAGCAGATTGGTCTCAGTGTTCCTGTCATTATTATAAAGCAGGAGGAGGCCTGCCAGTGTCAGTGTGCCTGCCGAGACTCTGCCAAGGACAAAGCCACCATTAAGAAGGAATGTTCCTCACCTGATTCAAAAGCTTTGGAGCAGCCAGCTCCCCAGCTGCAGCCTCAGACCTTTCCTTCCTCTTCCCCTTCTCCTTCCTGTGGGCAGAGCAGTCAGATAGTTAACCCTTCAGACTCACAGACTGAAACATTAAGTGCCATGGATGTATCGGACTTCCTGTCCCTCCAAAGCCCTGAAACCCCATCTAATATAATTCCAATCGAAGCACTACTGCAGGGTGAGGAAGAAATTGGTTTGAATAGCAGCTTCTCTAAGTGAAGATGTTCCAGATTTTCCTTTGCACCTGGAGGGTAAAACCCTTCTCCTTAGAAGCAGAAACTGAAGGATTGATTATTTTTCCTTACTCTTTGGAAGTTTTGTGGCTTATTTCTGCTTCACAGACGTCATCTTAGTCACGTGCCAGGTACATCCATCTTTGAGAATCTATCTAAAAAAAGAAAAGAAAAAAAAAAGAAAAAGCTAAGTTATATATGAACTGTTTTGGCTGCACTGTCTGTCACTTTTGCTTGTCATATGTGAACACAGAAGTTAAGGTTACTCGTGTGCAAAAAGATTTTAAGAAGAAAAAGGGGGGTTAGTTTGTCTCCAATTGCACATCACTTATGTTTGGGATAAAGGTACTGGCAGCGAGTGGGTCTTTGTTACAACTCCTTGGGTCTATAATTTTCTTCTGTCTCTTATGTCTGATACTAACCATGCACTAGAAGGGGAGCCCAGGAAAGGAATTTGCTGTAGTAGAAATGGTATTATTGTAGAAGATGATTGATCTGCAATTTTATTGTAATGCGATTGTCACATCACTGAGCTGGGAGCTGATGCCTGGGTTTGCTTTGTAGTAACGCTGTTACTAAAGCCTACAGAAATTTTGTGGTGTGTAGTTCAGTAGAGCGCAAGTACCTTGTGCTCCCGATAGATCTGTTCATTTAATTTCATTAGGACTTAAAAGTGTGGTGGCAGACACACTGTTTCGCAATGTGGAAACACAATCAGTCCCTGCCTACTCAGGCTTCAGAGTCTGTTTTCTTTGCCTCTCTTGGAAGGGTGCAGCGAGTCCCACATGTAGTCAGATTGGTGCCTGCTGCTCTTGGTTTATGTGGCTCTGTTCAGAAACAAGTCATCCTCATAACCCCCATGACTGTTTAATCAGGAGCATGGTGCCTTTGCTGGTTACTCTCATCTTTTGTCAAGAACAACTCCAGGAAAATTTCAGAATGATTCAACATAAATTCGGTTTGAATTCAGTGAGTCTATCCTTCAGCTGTCCCTAAACGCTTCCTTTTTTTCTGTTAAGCTATATAATTTCTGCCTGAATCTGCCTCCGACCTACTGCAATGCCAGCTTTTTGTGCACGGGGCTATTTCTTGACTAAAAGATGTTACACAACATAGTAGTTTTTCATATCAAACTGAAAGTCTATATTCTAACCTACTCAGGGTAAATAAAACACAAACCCCCCCTTCCACCAAAAAGCCTGTAATGTTGCAATAAATGCAGTCTCATTCTAAATGGTTTATTTATGCTGCATTATTTTAAAAAATGTAATTTTATAGTGTTTTATCCATCTTTCTGGCTTTGGCTGTCAGTCTTTTTGTGTTAAGGAAAGAATATTAAATAGTCTTTATTCAGTTTACAGTGTTGTCATTAGTGAGATGCAAAGACAATGACTGTAAGCCAATTAATGTGGAGTGTCTCTGTGCACTAAGTTTAGGAATGCGAACTCCTAGTGGATAGAGATCTTTCCCTCTGTGTTTGATGAAAGCTGCTCTCTGTACCTGCCGAGGGGAGAATCATAGGAGTGCAGCTGGAGCTCCCCGGAATGCGGATGACTAGCAGGTTTTTTTAACCCTCTTGTGATGTGCTCTGTGTAGCCTTATCAATACTGCTGTCACAGTCTTAGCTGAGACAGCGGCGTAAGCGATCTCGAGCGCTATTCCCTTGCGAATCCTCTGCCACAGCACAGATGGAAATGGGCTGAAGGGAACTGGCGCTTCACCTGTCTGCCAACTTGCTTCCAGTTAAGTGCGGAAGCTGTGTCCTGTTAGGGCAAATGTGAGGGAGGAGAGGCTGTGCAAAGAATGCTCTGGGCCTGGCAAGCGTCATGTCACCCTGCTGGGCAGAGTGCTCTGTTTTGGTAATTGCAGTGATGGGCTTGGGGGCACCAGCTGAACGGGAAACATGCTAATTGTTTCCTCTCTGTGCGTGGTGGCGTGTGTTGCAGTGCTATGGCAGCAGGGACGGGGGTCCTGCAGCAATAAGGTTTGCATCCATGAAATGTGGATTAACAAAGTGTTTTATGTTTTGTTCTTGTAGTGGAAATCCCTAGAGGGTGGTGAGATGGTGGCCTCCTTTGGTTTTCTCCTGTAGCTTCATTTTGTGATGCAGTTTGGTTGCATGGTGGCGAGAACTGCTTTGAACACAAAAGAACCAGTCCCAAGCCTGCGTGGCTGGGACTGTCCTCGCAGGGATGAGTCTCCTGCCAGTGCTCTTGTGTAGAGCCCCACTTCGGAGGAGGGCGGGCAGCGCCTGGAGCTGCCTGGGGGTCCCCCAGGGCACAGCCCGCTGCCAGGGGCTTGCACCTTCCCGTGGCGTGGTGCGGCAGCGGTGTTTGAGGGTGAGTGGATGTATGTGTGTGTGCATGTGAGAGACCGCTAATGCAGGAGCGTGTGGATTCCTCTAGAATGGTGGGGTTTTCTCTGATGGGGACAAGGGTACCAGATGTGGCCTGAAATGTGACAGCTGGGGGATGTAGCAACCTCTTCTGAGTCTGTCCTTTAGGGAAGCATTTTTCCATGCTACTTTTGCTACTTGTGACTTAGTCCACCTAAGCCACACTGCTGGTTGGACCAGACAGCATCTTCAGAAACTCCTTTGTGAGAGAAATGAGTAGAAGAATCTACCAAAGGCTTTGAAATCAGAAGCTAATTTGGCAGTGTGACTGGCGGCAGCAGGGTGCTGCATGCATCCTTTCTGAGCAGGCGTCAGAGTTAACCTCTCTGCTGCTCTCTTTTCACAGCTACTGTTTTCTATTGGTGTGTTCTAGGAAAAGCGATGTGTTCCAAGTTCATGCTGACTTCTAGGTGCATTGAGTTTGCTGTTACCCTCTTGTATGTGCATCAGGCAGGCTGCAATTTAGGTAAAACTAATTAGAGTTTGTAATGAGGCAAGAGCAGTGTGGTTCTGTGAACATGCAGGCTGTGCATCCCACCCGATTGCGTTTTACAGATGTGTGCTTTTTGTTGTTTAATTGTTGGTCTGTTTTCCAGAGTGTTCCATGCTGTGCGTACCTAATGCGTTTCGCAGTGGACATTTGCATCATCCCCAGTGCTGTGTGATCAGACTGTACCGCCGGGGTGGTCCTTAACGTGCTCAAAGGGGAAGGGGGTCTGCGAGCAGCTGGCAGAGAGGGCAGTTGCAGCAAGGCCCTGAGATTCCTTGGTGCCAGAGAATTTTCTGTCTCTCTCCCCTTGTCGCCCCAGCTTTTAGCATATGCACAATAACTTTTTCAATAAAGGGAGGAGTTTCTACTGTTGTAGTTCTGGTAGGACGTTGGATTCCCAGAAAGGGGCATGTTCTGTTAATATGCTGGAGCCTCTGAGAACAGTGTGGCCTCTCTCTGCAAAATCTGCATTTCATGAACCCCTTTAATTATCAGAGAGCAAAACTGCGCTGCTCTGGGCCATTCTGTGTTAAAGGTTTTGCTGTTTTGTGGCTTGTGGGGATTTATTTGGTTACTTACAGTTTCTAGATGGGTGCAGAAGCTTAAACATGTAGAATGGGTCTAATTACAAACATGGGTAGCTCTAGTCGCCAAGCAGTGACCCAAGCAAGCAGACTTGGTGTGCAGTTAAAGGCTGTGTAAGTTGCTTTTCATGCTTGTAGGTGGTAGAGGGATGGAAAATCAGCACTGTTTAAATGCTGGTACTGAATTATATAGAACAAAGTACGAATTGGGCACTTCTGTAATGCTGACTGTGTCCAGAAAGACTAGTTTGCAGAACCTCATACTGATATCTAAAATGCACTTTAGGTTATTTTATCTTTAACCCAATTGCTGCAATTTCTTTTGTATATACTTTCACAAAGTTTATTTTTGCTCTGAGTAAAAGTTAACAGGGGTGTGCAAAGATGAGCACTTAACTTGGTGCAATACTTGTAGCTAAAGATCATTGTCCCATGTGGTCAGTCTGTCTGTGTCTGTCTAACTGAATATATATAGTAATGAGCTCAGTGACGTACTGCCCTTCCCTGTCTATACCCAAGAGAAATTATGCATCATTAGCAAACGTCCAATCTATGCAAATATTCCACTGAGAGCACTGTGCTTTAGCAGGCCTTTTCTCTCACGCTTTCTGGTGGGCTGCTTGTCACTTCTGTTGGGCACCACCGTGTTCCTTGGTGTAAGTTCTTTCTCCCTCATCCTCTGCTCTGTTCTGCCACATGAGTACGAACAGAAGCGACAAGCTGGTCTGAAACGGGCATGTTGCACCTTTAAAATTTGTCTTCGCAGTTGTTTTAGATGTCATGTTATCTGCCTTACTTCATGGAGGATGGTGCTTCTGCGCTCATCCAAGATATTGTTTTTGCAACTGCAGCAACACTGTTGAACTGTTTACAGTACTCTTCCTGCACCAGTCATAAACAAGGCTCCAGAAGGAACTAATGACTGGCCTGTCCGTGTGGAGCTGCTGGGGGAGAGTAGTTGAGGCGACATTGCCCTTGGAGTTGACCAGAGGGGAAAAGCTGTTCCTGGTCTGCAAGAGGAGCGCAGCCGGGGTGGGATGTAGAGCAGACGGGATCTGGGTGTCACGGTCTTTGTTCTGCCACTGGCTGGCTGTGAGACCTTGGGCAAGTCGCTTAACCTCCCCGTGCCTGTTTCCTCCCTGTGAAAGGAGGACAAGGGAACTTGTCTTTGTAAAACGCTTTGAGATCTATAGGTGAAAAGTCCTTGGCATTAGTGGTCTGAGCTAGCTGGGCAGAGCTGTTAGAGTCAATCTGGGCTGTAAGGCAAAAAAAAAAAAAAAAGCATGTCTTTAATAAACCCTACAAATTTCTGATTGCATAGTTTTTAATTGGTACGCTATTTTTTCCGTAACATATTTTGGAAACAATGTCAAGTTTTTATAAATGTTACCTGTAGTTGATACTCATGGACAGGGCTGAACTTTTAACTTTTTTGCGTCTTGTCTTGATAGAGATCATATGTTCTAGAAGTTGGATTCTGTGTCTGCACTGAGAAATGCAAATTAAACTGGATATTTATGTAGTAGTGTACATAGTCTAAGTGTGTGTGTTCTTGGAACTAGTTTAAAAATCCCACACCATGCTTTTGGTGGTGTGCAAGCTGGCCAAAATTTGGTTCATTATGCAGTGTACACTTTCTCAAATAAATGCAGTTTCTACTTTTTCTTACAAGAAATTTTTTTCATACGATCTTTTTCAGCAAAATCAAGGGTATGTTTTTGCAGTACCGTCGTTACAGTAGCTGGTATTTCTTGCTGTGTGGCTTTGTGTCCTTCCACTTGCTTACTGAACCGGAGCTATCCGTCAGACCCTTGTTTTGGAGAGAGAGTTGTAGGTGCAGTTCCATTTCACACAGATTAGCGTCAGCGCGGCGGGCAGGGACGCGCAAACCTCGAGCCTGGCTGGTTACCGAGGCCGTCGGCAGCAGCGACGGCTGCGTGTTGGTCACACCAGGAGGTCTAGGGGAGCCGTAGGTTGTCTGCTTACTGCTTGTGTTGTGTTCGACACGTACGGGGAGCTGGGCAATGGTCTTGGAGATGGCAGAGTAAAAGAACCCCAGTGTTTCAAGAATGTGTGTATGGTATTAAAGGAATTTATTTAACTATGAAACATGGGAACAAATGTGCTTACATTGAGCAATGTGAAGATGTTAGTTACAGGTACAGTACTTCCAAAGGAAGAGCATCTCCAAAACCCAAAAAAGATAAAATATGAATTTGTATTTTTTGAAGAATGTAAAATGTGAAATAATGGTGTTTGCTTAATTGCTCATTTTGTATGAAGTTAATATTGTACTTTGAAATATCTGCAAAGAAGTGGAAATTAACTTTTTTTGGAATTGAAAGCAATATTAATACTAATGGAATCCTAATTAAATGCTTATTTAAATACTGTGTTATAATAGTCTTTCCTTAGAGCGTGTTTAAACTATTTGGGAGATGAGTGTGAGCAACTTCCCCTGCCCCTCTTAGGACCCATCAGGACCCGAGGGTATTTCCAACGGCAGCCTTTGCCTGGGCAGACGCCCAGTAAACACACTTTGTCCCCTCCAGTTCCCGGGGGTAGGGATGAGATGTTGTGGTGAATTTTGGAAAATGGGGAATGTGTGTGTGGTCCCTTTCCCGTGAGCACCACACACCCTGTGCTATGGTGCATCTGGAGCTGCGGGGGATGTGAGGAAGGTAAAGGTGGTGGTTTTAGCAGCTTGAACCTTCCCCGGGGGACGCTAAATACTTTCCAAGGAAGCGAATGGGAACTGTGGGGAATGCGATTGGCGGCGATAAGGCAAATACACTGCAGGTCCCCTCTGAATAAATCGATGGTGCCATGTAGCGAAACACGTCTCCGTGGCAGAGAAACCTCCCCCAGCAGCTGCAGGGCTCCTCCCGGCACCCCCCCGCGCCTGGGCTGTAGCCCCTTCGGGCCGCGGCTGCGGGAGCGCGGCCGTCGCTGCGGTGCGCCCCGTCCCGGGCCGAGGCCGTGCCTCTGTCCGTGGGCAGCAGCCGCGTCCGTGCGGGCTGAGGGGACGAGACATGGGCGACGCCAACAGTGCTTTATTTCAGCTGCGAACGGGGCAGGAGAAGGTACCGGCGCCGCGCGGGGAGGCCGAGTCCCGGCGCGCTCCGGCCGCCCCCGGCACCGACCGCCCGGACCTTCCCGGCGCCCGCCGCGGAGCGAACCCCTCCGGCCGCT